>SJXQ01007858.1:0-36862 GCA_006408695.1 Aepyceros melampus
TATCTGAGGTTATTGATATTTCTCCCGGCAGTCTTGATTCCAGCTTGTGTTTCTTCCAGTCCAGCAGTAGCTGTATATGGCATCACCATCTATGAGCATAAATGGGACCTCTAGGCAATTTTGAAAGAGAATGATTTTAACAAGTGCAGATGGCTAGTTAAGTAGGCTTCTTAAATAGCCAGTGAACACTGGGCGTATCAACATGCCCTCTCCAAATTTTCATGATTTCACCCTGATTTTTAGTAAATATGGAAGTTTTCAAATCATCCTTTCAAGAATACAATTGGCATTCTGTCTGTGGGAACTATGTATTTATTATTATCAGTGACTTTTTCCAATGTTCTTGATTGATTTTTTTCTCTTGAACACTATTGACCAGGAAAACAGTGAATAAAAACATTTTAATCATAGATGCTTCATTTACACATAATACTTATAACTTCTTTATTAATTCAATACACATTATTTTTTGACACTTCGCTTAAGGGTGAATGTTGCTCTTGAAATAGATCACAGGACTGAGAGTTCAGAGGACTAGGAAACTTGTCTTTGATTCACACAAGTAGTACCAGGGCTGTGACAATGCCCCACATTTGCTTGGACCTCATCTGTTATGTTTTTCTTTCACCATTTCTTGGCCCTGACAAAATCATGCATTCCCTTCTTCAGCCAAGTAGAAACAGGCATATAAACTTTTTTTGTTGTTTATTCTTTGTTAAAATATTAAGGCAGATGCCAAATAAATTCACTTCTCCAGTAAAGAAGGAAGATTAGATCTATATTTTGCTCTTATTTAAGGTGGGCTCACTTCGTGAAACTTGGCCAGCATGTGCATGGCATGATTCAGATAGCCCCCTTATCCTAATCAACCCAACCCAAAATGTGACAGAGTTCTGAATGTATGTCTCCTCATCCCCATGGCTCATGTGACCGTGGTTTCCCTCACACACAAACCCACTGCAGACTTCCAGGAAAGCACCTCCTTCCAGCCAGTTAATCAGAACCCTGTTCCCCGCTGCAGTCTGACTGGACTAAGTAGAGAGCATCACTATTAGGCTGTGGAGGATCAGATGCCATGTCACACATGCGGTTCAGAAGAGTGGCTATAAGAGGGACAGCAGCCTCCCTGTCTTGTGACACTGTGATGGCTGGCCTTGTGGACAAGCAGCCTGGAATCTCATTAGCCTATTTTCTGTCTGTAGCATTGCATGTTAAGCATCTGTCTCCTTTGATTGCAGTTCTTTGCTTGGGGCCTTTGGGGAGCATGCCTCTAGTCTAAATGCCTTGTTACAACTCTAGCTTTCAATAAGGAGGGGAGGACTTTTCAAACTTCTTTGCTTGTCTGTCCAACTGGAACATCACCAATCAGTTTCTCCTCATCTGCAGGCACTGTTTATCATTGTCCAATACAATTTCCTTTCTATTTACATTCACCTAACAGACCACTGAGGGTTTTATTCTTATCTTGGCCAAGATACTGTACAGATCTTTTTTTCTGGTTTATTTCACCATCCTTTGCCATTCTGCTTCCTGTGTCAGGAGTCTTATTTAAAATCAGGTTTCTGAGGATACTTAGCTTTGCTTTCCACTGATTTGATTTGCATAGGACCAGGTAATCTGAATCTCCAGTTTGTTAGTTAAACAAGCCAAGTCTTGTAAATATCAACATTCTATAGTTGAGTTAGTTGGTATAATTACATGCCAACGTGGATACTACTAATCAGGCTGGTTAATATTTTTGGGGAGAATCTGATAACTAAGTACACCATCTTAATTGTAAACTCTACCACCATCAGGAACGTTAAAGAAGGGAGAACCATACCCATTGTCCTCTAACAATTCTACAAAGATATTTATTCTAATCTAACAGGCACTTGATGGTGATTTTGGGCTCATGGGGCAATATTCTCCTACTGTGTCCCTTAGAGGTGCTTCTAGGAGCCTGTGGCAGCCCCTTCTCTGTACTTCCACACAGATGGCTCATGCTCTATTACTGTCAGGCTAATGTGTGTCATGTGTGGATATGAGATTTGGACCATAAAGAAGGCTGAATGCTGAAGAATTTATCCTTTCTAATTGTGGTACTGGAGAAGACTTGAGAGTTCTTTGGACTTAAAGAGACAAAACCAGTTAATCCTAAAGAAAATCAACCCTGAATACTCATTGGAAGGGCTGATACTGAAGCTCCAATGCTTTGGCCACCTGATGTGAAGAGCCGACTCATTGGAAAAGACACTGATGCTGGAAGAGATTGAAGAAAGGAGGAGAAGGGGTCGACAGAGGATGAGATGGTTGGATGGCATCACCAACTCAATGGACACGAGTTTGAGCAAACTCTGGGAGATAGTGAAGGACGGGGAAACTTGGCATGCTCCAGTCCATGGGGTCACAAAGAGCTGGACCTGACTTAGTGACTGAACAACAATAGTGTGTATCACTCTCACTTGTGCAGGCAAAATTCTATGACAATAGGACCATGTTTATGCATGGTCCAGGTATTTATGCTTGGCACTCTGTAGGGACTCATTGATGTTTACTTATTTTTATTGAATCAAATCTAGAGTTCACTAAGGGCAAGTATGATGCAGTGGGCAACTCATGGACTTAGAATGAGGGACAGACTCCAGAGTGCCAGCTTTTGTTTGTATGATTGAGGGATTTTCACTCTCCTGAGACTCATTTTCCTCTTCTGTAACTTTCTACCAAATTCTGTCATTGCAAACACTGAATGAAGTAAGAAGATTAATGAACCACACCCCTCACCCCTCCTGCCACAATGTCTAACACATACTGACACAAAGATGAACCTGGATTTCTTTTTTCTCCCCTCCCCTTCCCTTTGATACTGATTTTGAAGGTGACTTTGGGAGACACATATCCTATACTGGGCTTCCCTGGTAGCTCAGCTGGTAAAGAATCTGCCTGCAATGATGGACAGCTGGGTTTGATCCTTGGGTTGGGAAGATCCCCGTGAGGAAGGAATGGCTACCTGCTCCAGTATTCTGGCCTGGAGAATTCCATGGACTGCATAGACCATGGGGTCACAAAGAGCTGGACACGACTGAGTGACATTGAGTTTATCCTTTAACACCCAAGCCTTCCAATAATCCAAAGCCTCCTTGTGTTTCAAGTATTCTGGCTGTAAGTTAAGTGACCTGAAGCCATTAATGATTCACCCGTTGGTCTTAAACTAATACGCCCCTAAAGGTACTTTCATAACACAAGCAAAGGAAAACAGAGGGTTGAACCGTTTATTCTGTGAATTTGATTGATGTCGACAGGCAATCTGGACAGCTGAGGTCCAAATGCACACTTTTTTGTTTTTATTTCATGGCAGGATTGATTTTGGCCTGAATCATCTGAATAACTGTGTTAACTCCCTGAAGACATGCCTTTCATTTTGTGGGTGTAGACAGCTATAGGAAGCAAGTATTATTTTAACCTCCTCAAAACATGGAAGCTCTCAAGCACAGAGAGGTTAATTGGTTTGACAAATGTCACACAGCTTTCATTCCTGAGGCTGAGAGCCAGCCTCCAGTTCTCAAGGCTACCCCTTCTCTCAACCTATTACAGAAAATGATTACAGCTGCTTAAACACATCTATACTTTAAATAGAAATAATAACCTTTATAATCACACATTTCTTTCCTTTTGGGTATATAAAATCTTAGTCTGAAGTTAGTATAATAATGAAGTGATTACATATGAACAATTTTTATTTTGTCCATTACCTAAATGTCACATAGTCTCCTGTCATAAACTAATTATTTGCACTTAGGTAAAGCAGACAATAGATGGTTGGGAAACAAACAAATAAAAGAGGCTAACTCTTTTTTTGCTTTTTTTTTTTTTAAACCAAATGATCAATGATACTATTGTGAATCATGAATCCATTCATTCAATTAAGTGATTTAAAGTTCCTTCTGTGAGCATGCTTCTGTGCTGTCCAAAGACAGTCACATCTCAGGCTCCCATTGAAGTGCACTTCTCATAAGAATGAGTGAAGGGAAGCCGTGTGGAGAAAGATCAAAACCAAGAATGTAAAGGACTAAGATTCCCATCCTGGTTTTACACCAACTGGGCAAATCATCAGTGCCCATGAGGAAAGGAAACTGTAATATCCCATTTGGCTAACACTAATGGGTTTTATTTAGAAACAGTGAGATCATGTAAATGAAATGACTGAAAATGTTGAGGAACTCTATGAATGAATTACTATAATCTTTCTATTAAGGGAAAAAGACAAGACTGTGATTAGTACAGGCTGTATTTAAGCACCAGCTCCATGGAATGAATGTTATGAACTCTGTGAGTCTCAAGAAGGAGAAATTCATATCTGCATTGGTAGTTGAAAATAACCCTTGTGTTGGGACTGGGTCTTGGATTGGAGTTTTCACTTATATGGTACTCTTAACTTTTATGCTAACAAATCTAATGCTGTACATTCTCGGTTTATAACCTCCTATAACCTCATATTTCATGAACCATCAGGGAACAGGTTATTAGTCCTATTTTTCCTTTAGGTAATTTGAAATACATATAGGTAAGTTCAAAATCATGCTCAAGATCACATAACAAGCTATTTTTTAAAGATAGGATTTGTAACTATGGGCACTAGAATTGGAACTGTACTCTTCAAATATAAACATAATTTCATAAAGGAGATGAAGAAGTGTATTATATTAAGCTACTTGTTTCCATTTTGTGAGGAGAATGCTGAACTAATGCAAGTCTTTGAATTACCTGTAGAATTCAATCATAGTTGTGTGTCTCCCACCCTCTCACAAGTAATTGAAAGCCCTTGTACACCACATTTTGTTCTGCCTCAAGTGTGATTGAACTTCATGACCAGTTGTTTCATAATACTGGAGCCCTTTGGAATGTGGAAGCAACTAAGTACAAGATAGGACCCAAGATACTTTGAAGCTACTCTTAGTAGTTTAAGGACAAGTTTGCTCTGTGACTTTGAACAAATCCCTGGATTTCCCTTAACTTGCCTTCATTTGAAACTAGAATAATACTCCTTTACCTGCTTCCCTTAGAAGTGAAAAGACCATGTGTGTATGTACTAGAAATAATAAATACTAATACAAAGATAAAAATGTCTTACAAGAGCAAAATGTTTAACAGGTTACTCTGATGACTATTATAGAAAAAGAGAGCATATGCAATCATTAATGATGAAAAGGTCATGAGTATCTACCTAGTAGGTTCTATAGAGAGGGCAAAGAAATATGGCAGAATCATGAGAATTTAAGTGGGTGCTTCAAGCTAAATAGATGTGATAACTATATATGGGCAAGCTTACACTCAATTAAAGTGTTGCTCATTAAAGACTAATACATGGTGCACATCTTAGAAAATGCAAAGCTTCAGAGGGAAGAAATTTAGTTTTCATAGAAAAGATGTCTGACAAATTGGTAGCACAGAGAAGGGCAAGAAGAAGGAGCCATCATTTCTGTAAAGCAGACTCTAAGTTCCATGAGGATGGGGCTGTTGGTCTATCTTGTTCATTGATGTGGCCCACGGCCAGCTACTTTGTTGAGGCATCATGAATATGTGTGAATGGATCAGTGGTCTGCAGGTGAAAATGAGTCACTGTAGTGGAACAAGCTAGGTTATCTTCCTAACAGAAGAAAGTTCACCAGGAAGTTTAGGAGATGTTAACTTTGAAAGCAACTTGCAGCCAAAACTGAGAATAATATGGAATAGAAGAATCAAAGCCTCCTAGAATTTGGAGCCATGAAGAATCCTAGCAGTGTTAAATATCTTAGTCTAGGTTCGACAGATTCCCAGGCAGGGAAAGATTTATAGATGTGGTCTAGGGAATCCATGGTACCCTTCTTTTTTTTTTAATTAATTTTTATTTTTCAGTTTGTTTTGCTTTACAATAAATACTGTATTCGTTGTGCTATACATTGACATGAATCAGCCACGAGTGTACATGAACTCCTAATCCCGACCCCCTCCTCTCCCGCCCCACACCATCTCTCTGGATTATCCCCGTGCATCAGTCCCAAGCATCCTGCATCCTGCATTGAACCTAGACTGGCGATTCGTTTCACTTCTGATATCATACATGTTACACTGCCACTCTCCCAAATCATCCCACCCTCTCCCTCTCCCACAGAGTCCAAAAGGCTGTTCTATACATCTGTGTCTCTTTTGCTGTTTCGCGTACAGGTTTATCATTACCCTTCCTAATATGAGTTATGCAAGTGTGGTTCTCATGGTTGGGCTTAGCTTTCTATTAGATGCCTAAGGTGGTATATAACATGAGACAGCCAAAGAGATCCTCACCAGTGTCCTGAAAGGCCAAGTACACAGCAGCTTTGTTCCATAAGGAATCACTTGATGGCATATTGTTATGGCATTTGGGGACAATTCATAATTAATGATATTTAATTTGGTGTCATAGTGTTTCAAGTGTGTGTGTGCATGTGTGCATTTACCACATTTTAAAAATGTAAACTGTTCCCCTGGCTTTCTTGTGCAAGTGCCCCAGTTTCAGCCAGACTGTAGGCACTTAAGAGTGACTGTGCAAATAAAAATACATATGAATTCATCAAGTAATACATCCAGCTAAAATAGCTTTTTTCCTAACTCATGTGAAAACACTGTGCTTATTATTTCATTGAGATTAATCTCTTCTGCTATATGGTTGAACATCTTTAATGTTCAAATACATCTTCAAGTGCTTGTGAGGTTTCAATGTGATGAATTCCGTTTCAATAACCCTTTCTTAAGGACTTCCCAAGTAGTTGAAGCTACTAAGATAGCAGACCTAAAAAATATCTCCATACCTTCCTTTTTATCTAGGAAGAAATATAAGGCCATCTTGAGCATCCATTTCCTGCAACCAGAAATTATGAAAATAAAATATGTAATGTGAATTTTTCAGGGAAGTAGGCATCCATTTACATCAAAAGTAAAGGGGGAAATGGAAAAGTGAATTGGCAATGTCCTTTGAAAACTGTAAGTGGTGCCCCTCCCTCCTCCATGAGGAAGAAATGAACATCCATCAAGCACGGTAAAACCACGGTCATAAACACTTCAATCTATAAAAATTAACCCAGAAATAGAGACTGAAAACTGATTCTGAAATTCATTCAATTTTAATTCTAGCAATTATACAATTGCTTTTATATAAATGTATCTCAGCAAGATGTAAGCAGTATTATTAGAGATTTCTGATGGATCTTCAGCTCTTCTGAGAGATGCTGCGCTGCTATTAAGTCACTTCAGTCATGTCCGACTCTATGCAACCCCATAGATGGCAGCCCACCAGGCTCCCCCATCCCTGGGATTCTCCAGGCAAGAACACTGGAGTGGGTTGCCATTTCCTTCTCCAATGCGTGAAAGTGAAAAGTAAAAGTGAGGTCATTCAGTTGTGTTCAACTCTTCACGACCCCATGGGGTAGCCTATCAGGCTCCTCTGTCCATGGAATTTTCCAGGCAAGAGTACTAGAGTGGGTTGCCATTTCCATCTCCATCTGAGAGATGAGCATTGTCTTATCACCAGCAGTTTTACCAGTGGAATTCACTAAACGTGCGCTGATAAATGGAAGCATACATGAGACTTCTCTTTGTAGCAGAAACTTAGGTTTTCCTAACATCCTTACTATGGTCTTCTTGTTTTATTGTAGCAACAATAATCTCTGTGGAATCACAAACAAATGATGCCAATCACAGTGGTAGAGATGTACAGAAAACAGCAGGAAATGTCTGATGTGTTGGACTTACTAGCTAAGCCTGCAGGAAGACAGGCGTTGCTGCACTTTCAGTGATGTAAGTTCAGGATCTCAACATTTTTGTGCATTTTCTGGAAACATTGAGGAATGCAAGATGGATCTGATAGAGCAAATAATGATGTACCTGCTGAAAATTCTGGTTAGGTGAGATGTAGGGCTTTGGGACTCAGGTTTGAATGGGTGTGCAGGTCATCTTTGATCTTGAATTCTGAAAAAGCCTATATGAAGCCAGGTAGGATTGAGAGTTGTGAAACTGGCTTTTACTGCTTTGAGGCAGAATGTGCCAGCTTATGGCACCTTTGACCAAGGGTGAGTGGCTGTTGCTATAGTGACAACTAGAGGAAAACTGCCCATGGGCACTCTGGCCTTCAGCAAACCCTCCTAGGCTTGGATAAAGGCAGAGAAGGACCTTAGCACACTGCATCAGTCCACAGACTCCTACAAAAGCACCCACAGTTAAGGTAAGAAAAGAACACATTTTTGAGTAGAGACCCTTAGTTATCTGCTTATTTTTTGAGCATTGCTTCAGTAGGATGGTGGTAGCTTCACCAAAAGTATTAAGGTCCAGTCAATACCTGGTTGATTGCACTGTAATTTAAATGTACTAGATTCAAGAAAAGATGAGTGACAGCTATATTGGAGTATTTATCTCTAAGCTTTCTCTTTGATTTTATCTTGCACCAACCTTTGTTCCCTCCTGGGTGCACTGCCAAATGGCCTCATCCCCATCACTCAGGAGAAACATCGACCCCATGGAAACCACTGAAAGGCAAAGCTGCTTCAGGGACAATGACAAAATGCTATAGGTGAGTTTGTGTTATTTTCTACTCCTGAATTCAATAACAGTTAGTTTTGGAAGTGGATGGACAGACACATGACTGAGTATTTTGAAGAGAAATAAGATTTTAAATGAAAGATGGTCCTAGTTAGACTAGTTCAGAGTTCTATCATCTTTTGTCCACTTTCAAGCCTCTGATTTGCTGCTATATATGACCCAAACAGATTAATCTAGGAATAAAAATACCCAAAGAAAGTCTAGCAATTATTATGATTATAAGTTAGACTTCACCTAGGTTTAGTGCTTTGTAATACTCCGCACTGTGTCTTTGAAGAAGACAGGACTGGACACAAACTCTTCCTGCCTTAGGATGAACACTTACCTTGGTACATACAGTCCTGCCTGTGACTCCTTGAACACAAACCTCTGCCTCTTGAGATCTCTTTTGACTGGCCTTCTAAAGAATGACCTAATATTGATAGGTCTTAGAGTGCCTAGTCTAATCAGTTACTAACTCTTACACCCCAAATTCTTCTAGAATATATCTGGTACCATTACCCCCCCCCCATTTCTCTACATTGAACTCTCATAGCATTCTCCATCACTGACCCTCTATCAAAGTCCTGCCAATAATTGAGATGCTAAGCTCAAGGGGGTTAAACTGAAGGGAGGTTAATAAAAAAAAAAGACATTCTTAGAGGTGAGTGGTTGGCTAATGAAGCCAAAGGATTCAATGAAGACCCATACTAGCAAGAGCAGAAAGCCAGGACTACCCCTGAAGGAGTCTCATGCCAAAAGGCTGTATCCAAAAAGAGGGACTGCCTGATAGTTGTATGACCATAGGAGAGTGCAAACACTGATAAATGTGTGGGGAGGCTGGGCAGTATAAATATAGCAAACTATTCCTCTCTCTGTTCTCAGCTTTATGCCAATGCCATCCATTGTTGATTCCCTACCAGCAATGAGACGACAAGGTGCCTGGACATGGTGGTCAGTGCAAGACAGAGAAGTGCAGAGAAGGTTTGTGTGTAGAAGGAAACAAATCAAGGAGGACCAATCTCTGCAAACCCATCCTCCACAGATTAACCAGAATCATATCTCCAACATGCTCTACTTAGCTGATCCCTCCAGTCAACAAAACGCTCCCTTTCCTCCCTTTCTCACCTAATTAAGCCCAAGCCTGATACTCAAAATCCTGTTTGTTCTTGTCCTGCTGACCTCTCTGACATCATCTCCAGACACTCTGACTCCTTGAATTATTTTAAACCATTATATTGGATTTTTGTAATTCTCTTCACTGACAAGGTCTCTCCTTGCCTTTAGATTTTTGTTTATGGAATTTTCTCTGGAATATCATTTCCTCGCTATATACCAAACAACCTCAAATGTTATCTCCTTTTGAAAGTCTTGGCCAAAGCTATATAATCCTATACATGAAGCTGACCTTTGAATAATGTGAAAGTGAGAGAAACTAATCCCCACACAGTCTAGAATCTAACTTTACATCCTGCCCTCTGTATCCATGGTTCCTCTATATCAGAGGTTTTACATCCTCCAAGTCAACTAACTGTGGATGGTGCCAGACTGTACTGTAGTATTTACTACTGGAAAAAAAGTCCAGGCATTAGTGTGTCTGCATGGTTGAAAGCTGCATCATTGAAGAATGAGCTGTGTTTCTTCTTTAGAATTTACCCTATACTTAGATTGGACTATATTAAATTTCTGCTAATCTTCTGTTTTTGACTAATGAAAAAGGAAGCTATATTTAAAGTCCTTCTCATACTGTTTATGGTGTTCTCATGGCAAGAATACTGAAGTGGGTTGCCATGTCCTCCTCCCGTTGACCACACTTTGTGAGAATGCTTCACTATGATCTGTCATCTCAATTGGCCCTGCACGGCATGGCTCATAGCTCCACTGAGTTACACAAGCCCCTTGGCCGTGACAAGGCTGTGCCACATGAAGGGATCACAATGCTTCTGAATTGTGGTGCTGAAGAAGGCTCTTGAAAGTCCCTTGGACTGCAAGGAGATCAAACCAGTCAATCCTAAAGGAAATCAATCCTGAATATTCATTGGAAGGACTGATACTGAAGCTGAAGCTCCAATATTGTGGCCAGTTGATGCAAAGAGCCAACTCTAGAAAAGACCTTGATACTGAAGGCAAAAGGAGAAGAGGGTGATAGAGGATGAGATGGCAGGGTGACATCACTGACTCAATGGACATGAATCTGAGTAAACTCCAGGGCATAGTGGAGGATGGAGTCACAAAGGGTGGGGCACTACTTAGTGACTGAATAACAGGAGATATGACTGAAGAGTCCTATCTCTCTTGACCATAGGAAAGTCTCCTAAAGGCAGGACGATCTCCTAAGAGGGTTTATTCCTTGTCAGGTAGCTCAATAGCTGCAGTTGGTGGGTGATTTGCATCGGCATATGCAACTGAAGTGAAAGAAAGTCCATATTTTATGTTTCCTGGGCTATGTATGAGGAGCAGGAACTATATCAAGCTTGATATCTCAATATCTGTTGTTTGGAACATAAACCATCTCAAATCCTTTTTTGTCAGTTCTCATAAGCAACATAAATGAGTGAAAACGATCTTTCTGATGATTTTTCTGGACTTGAAGTATCTTAGCTTTTGGAGGACTCAGTTTGTAAAGACCTAACCACTCATCTCCATGTTTTTTAAAAGAATTCTGAGAGTTAACTTAATAAAATGAGACAGTCAATATCATTGATCAAATATACTCAATAGCAAAATACCAAAGGTGAGACAGCAGGTTTATACAAAGCATATTAACACAAAATTAACTAGGTAGAGGCTGAAGTTCCTTGTAGTTTCCTAAACATTCCTTGCAAAGTGAAAGCTGGAGCTGATAATGTTTGATATCATTCAAAGTACAAGGGCCTGCGGAAGCGGAGGTCTGAATGGAGCCGACAAGCAGATATGGTGTTTGAAAGGCTGTAGATTTATAGCCTATTTCCAAGTCACTTTGCCTGCTGTATTCACAAAAAAGAAAAGAGAAATGCCACCTGACCAAATATGACCAATGAGTGTTCATAAATCTCTCTCAGTTCCTATCAAAACTAAGGTTTCTGTGGTAATTCTCTTATAAAAAGAAATGTAAAATTTATGCCAAAATGGGGTGGGGGGAGGTGGAGAGAGGCGATGCCTGGCAGCATTCAGGAAGCCAAGGCTTTTGAGCAAAATTAGCTCATGCTTCTTCCCCTAGGAGTCACATTTTGGCCCCTCATTTCCTGAGAATACCATTTGCTGTGAAAATCTAAGGATGCAGCCTGTGTGTAGTGTGCGTTTTAAATCCCCCATCCTGTACCCCCCACTGCTAAGTGACGTGGGTCCTCATCCCTTCACGCCTCGTTAGGGCCAGGCTGGGCCAGCTGGCCGGGCTGTCCCTGTCCTCAGGCCCGGCACCATTGTCCCAGAGCTTGCCCAGCCCGCATCCCTTTGAAGCTGCTCCAAAGAAACTTTATCCCTCTGTTCCAGCTGGCGTTTCATTAAGCCCAGGCTTCACAGGATTTTCCACTCCCATTGACACATCAGAGCAAAGATGTAGCCATTAAAATAATGAAGAAAAAGGGAGTGAGCAGAGGAAAAACGGTTCTGAGAGGAAATTGAAAAGGAGTACAAGGTTATTTAAAAAATAAAGGCTAACTGCAGAAAAATAAAATCTACCCACTTTCTTGTCTCTCTGCTTCTCTGTATTCCTCCCCCTACTTGTGTGTGTCCTAAGCTGTCCAATTTTTTCACAAAGCTTCATAAGGAGTGACTTCAGAGAGGGCCTGTTCTATGAAAAGGCGGGCAGTCAGAGGTATAAATTAGAAGCAGCCGATAAGAATCCCAAAGACATTCTGAGTACACACGAACACAAGGGAACTGTGTACTGAAGATCCAGTGAATCTAAAACTTCACCTTCTCCCTTGCTTGGAAATAAATCATTGCATCTCCTGCTGTTAGATAGCAAGCCCTCCTGGGTTATTAACCCCCACCACCACCCCCGTATGGCCTCCTTATGGTTTTGCCCAGCCGGGAGTGTCTATTCCAGATCATACTTGTCAAACTTCTTCAAAGGAACATTGGCTCCATACTCATGTCGCTGTAGTATCTTTTTTGATGCTTATCTGCTTCATGGGTAACATATCTGTGATGTGATTTTTTTCTCCAAAATAGTTTATAGATTTAAGAATCAAGAGCATAGTGTGTCTCTTTGTTATTGTCTCTAAACAAAGACCATGCAAGAGACTCTACACAAAATTTATATTTGCCATAATATCTATCCAAGGTATCGGATGCAGCCAGCTCAACCAAAGATGTGGACAAGGAAGATGTCATGAAAGGGCTTTAAGCTCCTAAAACAGCTGTGACAAAGCCCAGGCATTAAGCCTATACATTTTATTCCCGTCGGGCCTCATTCAGACATTGTGATTTCATTAACAAGCTTGCTTTTCTAACGTCTCTTCCCACAGGAATTAGAAGCAGTGACCTAGAAGTGGACTCCTAGATATATGTCTGATGACAGAAGAGTATGTGACAGCTGACATATGAGTGAAGGAAGAAACAAACCAAAAAAAAAAAAAAAAAGGCAAAAACAATGAACAAGCATATTGATTCACATTATAAAAACTGGTTTCTATAAAAATTTATTTTCAACAGTATTCAACAATTGCTTTTAATATGCAAAATATATGTATTATTGAAAAGTATACTGCAGAATGATTAAAATTTCTTTTTATAAAGTGAAATGCATCAGGCATTTACAACATTTATGTGTACAGTCCCCTCCCCCACTCATTTTAAGTATTTCAGTAGAATTGAGTGTTCAATTTGTACTAGTTTAAAATCAGTGCCTCTTTATTCATTTAAAGACCATTGAAAGACATACTCTTGTTGTGATTAAGCCATATATGATGCTGATGCTGCTGCTAAGTCACTTCAGTCATGTCAAACTCTTTGCGACCCCATGGACTGCAGCCTACCAGGCTCCTCCATCCATGGGATTTTCCAGGCAAGAGTACTGGAGTGGGGTGCCATTGCCTTCTCCGAAGCCATGTATGGACATTAACAAAAGTTCACAAAGTTCAAGAAATGCCTAATCAAGTAGTGATCTGGTGGAAATATTTAGATACCGAGTAAGGCAGGACCACATAGAAGAGGAACTTTGTCCCAGAGAATGATAAACTCATGTGCAAATCCTAACCCTCCTTTCTCGGCTCTGGCATTGTGTGACTCTGGTCAGATTTTCCAACACCTGCTAGATCACGCCTGTGAAAAATAGGTGAGATTTTATATGTTCTAGGAGCCACAACAGGCTCACATGCAGAAAACTTGTGTTCTAGGAGTTGGTTGTCTAGGGAAGCACTCAACACAGACTTGAACAAGCATTTGGGGTGGGGCTGAGCAGAATCTTAAGGGAAAGCATAATTGATCCATTGATTTGCATACAGAGTTAATTCTCTGGAAGATTAAAAAAAGGGAGGTAGAAAAATGTTGCATTCCTTAAATAAATAGTTGTTTCTTTAGGAAGAAAAGATATATGTACGAACCAAAATTTCCAGGATAATGCAAGGAGATGATGGAGGATTGAGTTGGAAATGAAATTACTAGGTTAAGTCAGTCACTGAGGGTTGGACATGCCATGGAGGTGTTTTGGCCACTGTGGGACTGGATGGTTTAGGGATGAGTACAAGGGGCAATGAAAGTGGGAGTGAGGGAGAGAAAACGCATGAGTGGGGAGTAGCATAGTAAGCACTGGTAAGCTGCCTGGGCAATCAGTCAGAGCCTCCTGCTGCTTCCTATCTGGTACCAGTACATAGTTTTGTAGCATCCCTAGTTGCTGTATCACACAGAGGCTTGAAATTTTCACTTTGCCACTTATAAAACCTGGGACATTGTGCAACTAATATAACATTGCAGAGCCTCACTATACTCATCTCTAAAAATAGGTTAATATCTGCCATGAAGAACTGCAAAAAAGATTAAATGTGAAAATGCTTAAGTACAGCCACTATGGAGAACAGTGTGGAGATTCCTTAAAAAATTGCAAATAGAAATGCCTTATGATCCAGCGATCCCACTGCTGGGCATACACACCGAGGAAACCAGAATTGAAAGAGACACGTGTACCCCAATGTTCATTGCGGCACTGTTTATAATAGCCAGGACATGGAAGCAACCTAGATGTCCATCAGCAGATGAATGGATAAGAAAGCCTTGGTACATATACACAATGGAGTATTACTCAGCTATTAAAAAGAATACATTTGAATCAGTTCTAATGAGGTGGATGACGCTGGAGCCGATTATACAGAGTGAAGTAAGCCAGAAAGAAAAACACCAATACAGTATACTTACACATATATATGGAATTTAGAATGATGGTAATGATAAACCTGTATGCAAGACAGCAAAAGAGACACAGATGTATAGAACGGCCTTTTGGACTCTGTGGGAGAGGGAGAGGGTGGGATGGGTTGGCAGAGTGGCAGTGTAACATGTGTGATATCATAAGTGAAACGAATCGCCAGTCCAGGTTTGATGCAGGATGCAGGATGCTTGGGACTGATGCACGGGGATAATCCAGAGAGAGGGCGTGGGGCGGGAGGGGGGAGGTGGGGGTCGGGATTGGGAGTTCATGTACACTCGTGGCTGATCCATGTCGATGTGTAGCAAAACGAATACAGTATTGTAAAGCAAAACAAACTAAAAAATAAAAATTAATTAAAAAAAAAATAACCACTTGGCATGATGCCAAGAATGAGCAGCCCATATATAGCCATTTTTGTTAGTTCAGTTGTTACCTATTGTGTATCGTATCCTTCTATCCTGTATTTTTTCACCTCACCTGCAGAATGATGCTACCTGTCTCTCATATATTGCTTGTCCTAATTTTCTTCTATCTTTAGTCACAAAATTTTTTAATTTTATTTTTAATTTGAGATAATTGGCATATTACATTAGTTTCAGGTATACAAAGTAATGATTTTACATTGGTATATAGTGCAAAACAAGTGTCACATGAGTCTAGTTATCATCAGTCACTGTCCACACTTAGAAACATATTTTTGTGATTAAAAAAATTAAAGATTTATTCTCTTAGCAACTTTTGAATATGCAATACAGTATTATTAACTGTAGTCATCATGTTATGTACTGCATACTCATAACATTTATAATTTGAAATTTATATCTTTTGATTACCTTCATTATTTTACCTAACCCCTACTCTCCATCTCTGGCAACCACCAATCTGTTCTCTGTAGCTAGGAGCTTCTTTTTGTTTTGTTTTGTTTTAATTTATACAGGTAAGTGAGTATATACAATATTTATATCTTCCTCTATCTGAATTATTTTACTTTGCATAATGTCCTCAAAGTCCACCTATGTCGTTACAAGATTTCATTCTTTTGTATGGCTGAGTAATATTTCATTGTATATGCATACCACATTTTATTCATTCATCACCAATGGACACAGGCATTTTCCATTTCTTGGCTATTATAAATGATGCTTCAATAAACATGTATCTTTCAACTCAGTATTTTTATTTTCTTTGAACAATAATCAGAAGTAGAATTGAAGGATTTTAGAGAAGTTCTTTTCAATTTTTTGAGGAACATTCATACTGTTTTCCAGGCTTCTCGTGTGGCTATAAAGAAAGCTGAGTGCCAAAGAATTGATGCTTTTAAACTGTTGTGTTGGAGAAGACTCTTGAGAGTCCCTTGGAGTGCAAGGAGATCCAGCCAGGCAATCCTGAAGGAAATCAGTCCTGAACATTCATTGGAAGAGCTGTTGCTGAAGCTGAAGCTCCAATACTTTGACCACCTGATGTGAAAGAACTGATTCATAGGAAGAGACCCTGATGCTGGGAAAGACAAAGGCAGGAGGAGAAGGGGACAACAGAGGATGATATGGTTGGGTGGCATCACCAACTCGATGGACATGAGTTTGAGCAAGCTCCAGGAGTTGGTGAAGGACAGGGAAGCCTGGAGTGCTGCAGTCCATGGGGTCGCAAAGAGTCAGGCACGGCTGAGTGACTGAACTGACACATGACTCAGTGGTAAAGAATCCACCTGCCAATGCAGAAGCCACAGGAGACACTGGTTCAATCTCTGGGTCAGGAAGATCCCTTGGAGGAGGAAATTGAAACCCATTGCAATATACTCTTTCCTGGATTATCCCATGGACAAAGGAGCCTGGTGGGCTATAGTCCATGGAGTTGCAAAGAGTTGAAAACGACTGAGCAACTGTGCATGCATGCATATACTGCTTTCCATAGTGACTGTACCAATTTACATTCCCAACAGTAGTTCACAGGGTTCCCTTTTCTCTACATTCTTACTAATACTTTGATTTCTTATCTTTTTGATAATAGCAATTTTAAGAGGTATGAAGTGACATCTCATGGTTTTGATTTCCATTTCCCTAATGATTAGAGATGTGGAGCATCTTTGCATGTATTGATTGGCCTTTTCCTTTGGAAATAAATGTCTTTTCAGAATACCTGCCATTTTTTTTTAATTTGAATTTCCTTTTTTGCAATTGAATCATGTGAGTTCTTTATATAATTTGAATATTAACTCCTTATCTGTCATATAAGATGCACACATTTTCTCTCATTCAGGATGTTGCCTTTTCATTTTGTTAAGTTTTTCTTTGCTGTGCAAAGCTTTTTAGTTTGATATAGTTCTAGTTGTTTGTTTTTGTTTTTGTTGCTATTGCTGCCAAATTTAAAAAAAAATTAATGATTGCTAAGACCTATGTCAAGGAGATTACCACCTATGTTTTCTTTGAGTTTTCTGGCTTTAGGTGTTACATACAGATCTTTAATCCATTTTGAGGTAATTTTGGCTATGGTATGAGATAGTGGTCCAGTTTTATTATTTTGCATGAAAATTTTTACATTGTTTTGGTGATCTAGCTTTCTCAACATCATTTATTCAAGGGCTTTCCTCTCCTTGTAATTTTTTTGATTCCTTCATCATAAACTAAATGACCATATATATTTGGATTTGTATACCTGGGCTCTCTATTCTGTTCCATTGATCTATGTGTCTATTTTTTTTGTGTGCAAAAACCATACTGTTTTGATTGCTATAGCTTTGTAATATAATTTGAAATCAGGGATCATGAGATATCTAGCTTTATTGTTGGTAATGCTAGTTTACTTGCTAAGTTGTGTCTGAATTTTAGTGACCCCATGGATGTAAGTAGCTGCCAGGCTCCTCTGTCAATGGAATTCTCCAGGCAAGAATACTGGAGTGGGTTGCCATTTCATTCTCCTGGGTATTTTCCCAGTCCAGGAAACAAACCTGGATCTCCTGTATTGAAGGCAGATTATTTACCAACTGAGCTACCAGGGAAGCCCATCTAGCTTTGTTATTCTAACTTATTATTGTTTGGGCTATTTGGAATCTTTGGTGATCCAATATAGATTTTAAGTTTGCTTTTTTTATTCTTGTTCTCCAAAGAAGACATACGAATGGCTAACAAACACATGAAAAGATGCTCAACATCACTCATTATCAGAGAAATGCAAATCAAAACCACATTGAGGTACCATTCCACACCAGTCAGAATGGCTGCGATCCAAAAGTCAACAAGCAATAAATGCTGGAGAGGGTGTGGAGAAAAGGGAACCCTCTTACACTGTTGGTGGGAATGCAAATTAGTACAGCCACTATGGAGAACAGTGTGGAGATTCCTTAAAAAATTGCAAATAGAACTGCCTTATGATCCAGCGATCCCACTGCTGGGCATACACACCAAGGAAACCAGAATTGAAAGAGACACATGTACCCCAATGTTCATTGTGGCACTGTTTATAATAGCCAGGACATGGAAGCAACCTAGATGTCCATCAGCAGATGAATGGATAAGAAAGCTGTGGTACATATACACAATGGAGTATTACTCAGCTTTAAAAAGAATACATTTGAATCAGTTCTAATGAGGTGGATGACGCTGGAGCCGATTATACAGAGTGAAGTAAGCCAGAAAGAAAAACACCAATACAGTATACTTACACATATATATGGAATTTAGAATGTTGGTAATGATAAACCTGTACGCAAGACAGCAAAAGAGTCACAGATGTATAGAACGGCCTTTTGGACTCGGTAGGAGAGGGAGAGGGTGGGATGGGTTGGCAGAGTGGCAGTGTAACATGTGTGATATCATAAGTGAAACGAATCGCCAGTCCAGGTTTGATGCAGGACGCAGGATGCTTGGGACTGATGCACGGGGATGATCCAGAGAGGGTGTGGGGCGGGAGTGGGGAGGTGGGGGTCGGGATTGGGAGTTCATGTACATGCGTGGCTGATCCATGTCGATGTGTAGCAGAGCGAATACAGTATTGTAAAGCAAAACAAACTAAAAAAATAAAAATTAATTTAAAAAAATAAAAAAATAAAAATAAAAAGGCACTTAATTTTGATAGGAATTGCATTGAATCTGTAGATTGCTTTGGGTTGTATGGCTATTTTAACAATATTAATTTTTCCAGTCCATGAGCATTAGCTCTCTTTCTATTAATATTTATTTATATTTTCTTCAGTTTTGTTCATAAATTTCTTATGGTCTTCAGTGTATAGGTCTTTTATCTTCTTGGTTTAATTTTTTCCTAGGATTTTTTTATACTACAATTTTAAATTAGATTTTTTTTTAAATCTGTTTCTGATAGTTTTCTATTAGTGTGTATAAATACGATAGATTTTTGGATTTTTATCCTGCAAATTTATTAAATTTATTTATTAGTTCAAACTGTTTTTTGATAAAGTCTAGGTTTTTCTGTACATGATAACACGTCATCTACAAATAGCAATGGTTTTGAAACTTTCTTTCCAGTTTGAATGTCCTTTGCTTCTTTTTGTTGACTAATTGTTCTAGCCAGCACTCCCAATATTATATTACATAAAAGTAGTGAGAGTGAGCATCCTTTTCTATTCGTAGTCTTAGATGAGAAGCTTTCAGGTTTTACCACAGATTATGAAGTGCCTATAGGCTTATGTTGGAGAAGGCGATGGCACTCCACTCTAGTACTCTTGCCTGGAAAATCCCATGGACAGAGGAGCCTGGTAGGCTGTGGTCCATGGGGTCCCAAAGAGTCGGACACGACTGAGCGACTTCAGTTTCACTTTTCACTTTCATGCATTGGAGAAGGAAATGGCCTCACTCCAGTGTTCTTGCCTGGAGAATCCCAGGGATGGGAGAGCCCGGTGGGCTGCCTTCTATGGGGTCTCACAGAGTCGGACATGACTGAAGCGACTTAGCAGCAGCAGCAGCATAGGCTTATGTACATGGTATTCACTATGTTGATAAATATTCCCACTATATTTACTTTGTTGAAATTATCAAAAATAGATATTTAATTTTATTAAATGTTTTTCTGCATCTGTTGATTTCACTGTATAAATTTTATCCTTTATTTTATTATGGTAGCTCATTATATAGATTGATTTGTGAATGCTAGATCATTCTTACATCCCTGGAATAAATTTCACTTTATCATGATGTATGATCCTTTAATTTATTGTTGAATTCTGTTTGCTAATGTTTTGTTAATTATTTTTATATCTATGTACACCTGGGATATTGGTCTGTAATTTTCCTTTCTTGTGATGCCCTTGTCCTGTTTTGGTATCACTGTAATGCTGGCCTCATAAAATGAGTTTAGAAGTATTCCCTTTTCTTCTTTCTTTGTAAGTTTGAAAATAATTGGTATGTATTCTTATGAATTTTTTTTAGTCATAGAATTCAACAGTGAAGCTGTGTGGTCTCGGATGTTTGTTTGTTACGAGGTTTTAAATTGCTAATTCAGTATCCTTACTGGTACAGATTTTCTAGTCCTTTATGATTCAGTCTTAGATATATTTCTAGAAATATACACATTTTTCAAGTTATCCAATCAACTGATACATAATAATTTAAAAGGATCTCTTATGATCCTTTGTATTTGGTGGTATAAAAGTAATATCTACTATTTAATTTCTGATTTATCAATGGTTGAATACTTTATTTCTTTGTGAGTCTACTAAAGTTTTATCAATTTTATTTATCTTGTCAAATAACCAGCTCTCGCTTTTGTTGGTCTTTTCTATTGATTTTTTTGTTGCTTTTTTCCCCCTCATTTTTGATATTTCTTTCCTTCTACTAACTTTGGGTTTTGCTTTGTCTACTCTTTCTAGCTCCTTGAGGTGTAAAGTTAGGTTGTTTATTTAATATTTTTCTTCTTTCTTTAAGTAGGCATTTATTTCTAGAAAATGCCCTCATAGAACTGCTTGTCCTGCATCCCATAAGCTTTCATTTTCATTTCTATCAAGATTTTAATTTTTATTTTGCCTTTGATTTCTTTGTTAACTCATTGGTGTTCAGTGGCATGCTGTTTTATCTCCACATATTTTTTAATTTTCCAGATTTATTCTTGAAATCATTTCTAGTTTCATACTATTATGGTTATAAAAGATACTCGATATGATTTCACTCTTAAATGTATTAAGATGTGGTCTGTGGTTTACCATTTGATCCATCCTGAAGAATGTCCCAAACACTCTTGAGAAGAATTTGTATTTTGTTGCTATTTGATGAAATGTTCTGTATATATCTGTTCAGTTCAGTTCAGTCACTCAGTTGTGTCTGACTCGTTGCAACCCCATGAATCACAGCATGCCAGGCCTCCCTATCCATCACCAATTCCCAGAGTTCACTCAAACTCACGTCCATCGAGTCAGTGATGCATTCCAGCCATCTCATCCTCTGTTGTCCCCTTCTCCTCCTGCCCCCAATCCCTCCCAGCATCAGATTCTTTTCCAGTGAGTCAAGTCTTCACATGAGGTGGCCAAAGTATTGGAGTTTCAGCTTCAGCATCAATCCTTCCAATGAACATTCAGAACTGATCTCCTTTAGGATGGATCTCCTTGCAGTCCAAGGGACTCTTAAGAGTCTTCTCCAACACCACAGTTCAAAAGCATCAATTCTTCGGTGCTCATTTTCTGCATAGTCCAACTCTCACATCCATACATGACCACTGGAAAAACCATAGCCTTGACTAGATGGACCTTTGTTGGCAAAGTAATATCTCTGCTTTTCAATATTCTATCTAGGTTGGTCATAAATTTCCTTCCAAGGAGTAAACATCTTTTAATTTCATGGCTGCAGTCACTATCTGCAGTGATTTTGGAGCCCAAAAAAATAAAGTCTGACACTGTTTCTACTGTTTCCCCATCTATTTCTCATGAAGTGATGGGAATGGATGCCATGATCTTAGTTTTCTGAATGTTGAGCTTTAAGCCAACTTTTCCACTCTCCACTTTCACTTTTATCAAGAGGCTTTTTAATTCCTCTTCACTTTCTGCCATAAGGTAGTGTCATCTGCATATATGAGGTTATTGATATTTCTCCTGGCAATCTTGATTCCAGCTTGTGCTTCTTCCAGCCCAGGGTTTCTCATGATGTACTTTGCATATAAGTTAAATAAGCAGGGTGACAATATACAGCCTTAACGTACTCCTTTTCCTATTTGGAACCAGTCTGTTGTTCCATGTCCAGTTCTGACTGTTGCTTCCTGACCTGCATATAGGTTTCTCAAGAGGCAGGTCTGGTGGTCTGGTATTCCCACGTCTTTCAGAATTTTCCACAGTTTCTTGTGATCCACACAGTCAAAGGCTTTGGCATTGTCAATAAAGCAGAAATAGATGTTTTTCTGGAACTCTCTTGCTTTTTTGATGATCTAGCAAATGTTTGTAATTTGATCTCTGGTTCCTCTGCCTTTTCTAAAACCAGCTTGAACATCAGGGAGTTCACGGTTCACGTATTGCTGAAGCCTGGCTTGGAGAATTTTGAGCATTAGTTCACTAATGTGTGAGGTGAGTGCAATTGTGTGGTAGTTTGAGCATTCTTTGGCATTGGCCTTTCTTTAGGATTGGAATGAAAACAGTTAAGCCTATATAATTACTATATCATTTAATTTGTTTCCTTATTGCTTATCTGACTGAATGATCTAGCCATAGAGTAAGTAAGGTATCAAAGTCCCATGTTATTACTATAGTGCTGTCTCTTTTTTTCCTTTTAGATCTGTTGCTGCTGCTGCTGGTGCTAAGTCGCTTCAGTCGTGTCCGATTCTGTGGGACCCCATAGACGGCAGCCCACCAGGTCCCGCCATCCCTCGGATTCTCCGAGCAAGAACACTGGAAGGGGTTGCCATTTCCTTCTCCAATGCATGAAAGTGAAAAGTGAAAATGAATTCACTCAGTCGTGTCTGACCCTTCACAGCCCCAGGGACTGCAGCCTACCAGAATCCTCCGTTCATGGGATTTTCCAGGCAAGAGTACTGGAATCGGGTGCCATCGCTTTCTCCTTAGATCTGTTGCTATCTGCTTTTTATATTTAGACACTTTTATGTTGGGTTCCAGAGAAGGAAATGAGAGCATTCTGGAGAGAGGATTCTGGTGAGCTGCTGTCTATGGGGTCACACAGAGTCGGACACGACTGAAGTGACTTAGCAGCAGCAGCATGTTGGATTCACAGGGCCTCCTAGGTGGCTCAGTGGTAAAGAATCTGCTTGCCAATGCAGAGATGCCAGAGTCATGGGTTCAATCCTTAGGTCAGGAAGATCTTCTGGAGGAAGCAACGGCAGCCCACTCCAGGATTCTTGCCTGGATAATCCTAATGACAGAGGAGGCTGGCAGGTTATAGTCCATGGAGTAAGAGTCAGACATGATTGAATGACTGAGCATGCACACAAATGTTGTGGGTATAAACATTTACAAATGTTGTGTCATCTTACCAGATGGACCCTTTTATCATGCAATGCCCTTCTTTGTCTCTTACTATAATCCTTGTTATCAAGTGTATTTTGTCTAAGTATAGTTACCCAACTTTCTTTTGGTTTCCTTTTTCATGTAATAACTTTATCTACTACCACACCTTCAGTTTGTGTGTATATATATATATATATTTTTTTTTTTTTTCTGTCTGAAGTGTGTCTCCCATAAGCCACATATAGATGGGTCTTAATTTTTCTTTCATCCACTCTTTTACCATATATTTACCATGATATTTATACTTTCATATGTTTTCCTGTTACTAATTAGTGCCATGTTTCTTTAGCTTTTGCTTGTCTGGAAAAATCTTCTTCAGCCAGACTCTCAGGTAAAAGCTTTAAAGAATGCAAATACATATAGTCCTGTGGGACTGCAAATATAAGCCTCACTTACCCCCATAGTCAGGGGATCTGGAAGTGTTCGTTGGGCAGCAGTCACAGAAATCAGGACTCCAGGCAAGTGTATAAACTACTTGCTGAATGATCCTGGTTAGATGTAGAGAGGCAGAAGGAGAGTGCAAAGATTGCCTCCTTGGCCTGTGTTCCCCAAGAACACCTCTGTGGCCTCTAGATGGATACCACACCTGATGCCTGCCCCAAAGGCCAAAATTCCAAGACTAACATGTTAGCTTTTTTTCACAGAAAGACTGGATATGTGCTTGAATCTTCTGTTTGTGCAATGCCTTGAGGCTGGTGATCTGCCAAGAATTGTGTCTCCATTTATTACAGTCCTGTAGATAGCACCCCTGGCCATTAGAGCTAGGCAATCAAGGGGTATCCTCTAGGTGGCAACAATAAAAACTATGGTAGCAGATATAAAAACTAGGGCATCAGACACACATGGGAACTCCCCTCCAAGATAAACTGATGTTCTGAAGCACAGTGAAAACAGAGTGCAAATATAGGGCCCACCCTCCAAGTCTTAGAAAAGGTTTACAATCAGCCCTTAGATGTGTGTTTAATCAGAAACTAGCCCCTCAGGCTGCAGCTATAATTATAAAGTAATAGACCTCTTTCACAGGAAGATTGAGCTTCTGGGTCTGTTGCCTTTTGTTGTACCTTCAGGGTGATAGTTGTTTAAAAACTCTTTATCCATTGGTTACAGTCCTATGGACCCCTTGAGCATAATCCCCTCTAGCCATCAAAGTCAGGTGGTGTAGAGGTGTCCCCTGGAAGCAGGCATGACCATCTGGGCAACAAAGAAGTTTATAAGCTTCTTTCTGGAAGATGCTGCAAGCTAGAAAGAGGCAATGGGAGAATGCAAAGGTTGCATTCACTGTCCTCCATTCCCTGAGAGTATCTCTGCAGACCCCTATTAGTACATGCCAATTCTCAGGCTAATGTTTCTGGACACAGAAAGACTGGGTTTGTTTCAGTTTGCTATCTGTGAATTGCTCTGAGAGTAGCAGTCTGCCAAGAACTGAATCTGATTGCTCCAGTTCCATAGGAGACCAGAACACAAGTCTTCCTGGCTTCTTGAGGCAAGTGATTTAGGGCTGCTCCTTTTATGGAAGCCATGAAAAGGAGGAGGTCAGTTCAGTTTACTTCAGTCGCTCAGTCATGCCGAACTCTTTGCAACCCCATGGACTGCAGCATACCAGGCTTCCCTGTCCTTCACCAACTCCTGGAACTTGCTCAAACTCATGTCTATCATGTCAGTGATGCCATCCAATCATTTCATCCACTGTCGTCCCTTTCTCCTACCACCTTCAATCTTTCCCAGCATCAGAGTGTTTTCCAGTGGGTCACATCAGGTGGCCAAAATATTGGAGCTTCAGCTTCAGCACCAGTCCTTCCAATGAATATTCAGTACTGATTTCCTTTAGGATGGACTGGTTGGATCTCCTTGCAGTCCAAGGGACTCTCAAGAGTCTTCTCCAACACCATAGTTCAAAAGCATCAACTCTTCAGCACTCAGCTTTCTTTATGGTCCAACGCTTACATCCATACATGACTACTGGAAAAGCCATAGCTTTGACTAGATGGACCTTTGTTAGCAAAGTAATGTCTCTGCTTTTTAATATGCCATCTAGGTTTGTCATAGCTTTCCTTACAAGCAGCAACATTTTTTTTTTTTAATTTCATGGCTGCAGTCACCATCTGCAGTGATTTTGGAGACCCCCCCTCCCAAAAATAAAGTCTCTCACTGTTTCCATTGTTTCCCCATCAATTTGCCATGAAATGATGGGACCAGGTGCCATGATCTTTGTTTTTTGAATGCTGAGTTTTAAGAAAAGCAGGTCACTGTACATTAAAACAGGCACCAGATGTATGTAGATGCTTCCCTCCACCAGATACTCTATAATGAGGCAAGAGGTGGTACATATATGTGTTAAGCATATATGTGTTAAACACATATATGTGTTCAGTCATTCAGTTTTGTCTGACTCTTTGTGACCCTATGGATGAATGATAGCCTGCCAGATTCCTCTGTCCATGGGCTTTTCCCAGCAAGAATACTGGAGTGGTTTCCCATTTACTTTTCCAGGAATACATACATAGAGCCATGAAAAGGAAAAATAGAGAGAGAGATAAAGAAAAGCAGAAAGGAAAATAAAGAGAAAAATAAAGAAAAGAAACTAAGAGAAAGGGAAAGAGGAGAAAAAAACAAACATGATATTAGCTGGCTTCAGCAAGACAGAGGGAGAGAAAGGTGGCACCCTTCAGCCTCTGTCCACAGAGAGCATCTCAGTAGACTACTCCTCCTCCTCCTTAATGCTTTAAGATTAGGAAATAAGTCTCACATTTGCAAAAAATCTGGACAGTTTCCAATGAGCTGCTTCTTCACTGAGTCCTGGAGAAAATGGGTCTGTATGCCAGTCCTTTAGGAGCAATTCCTCAGTTTGCCATGGCCCTCTGATCTCCAGCATGAGTCCCATTTGTTTCAAAGCTAGATATTTTGAGAACTTGGATGTATCTCAGGTATCAGTTTTAAAAGATGGAATGTCTGGTGTCCAAACACTTCTCTCCCCTGGGAGAAGCTCCAAGTTTTGAGTTACCTCTCAACTGTGGGTCACTGTGCTGGGAGGTGAAATTTATGGCAAGATTGTTTCTCAGCCTTTCCTACACTCTTTCCTACATGCTTTCCTATGCTCTTTCCTACACTTTTTAGTTGCCCTATATGAATGAGTTCCTCTGCCAGTTTTTAGCTTAGTTCTGTTTGTTTCAAAGAAAATTTTCCCATGTATAGCTGTAAGTTCAGTATCTCCAAGGAAGAAGGTGAGGTTAGGAACTTAGTCATCAAGTGTCACCATCTTGAACCAAAACTCCCTAAATGACTGTTAAAATTAGCCTCTACCCTTCAGTCTTTTCTGTTTCCCCACTTACATCAGCTTCCTCTCTTCCATATCATCCTTCAAGCTCTACATCAAGTCATAACTTCTCTTAAAATCATTCTAAGATGCATGGGCCCATTTTTAGCACACATTTTAACCTCTACTATAGCTCTTGCTATAAACTGCATTGAATATAATTTCTAGTGCAGGTGACAATTTCTCATTGACTTGTGAGCCTTTATGAGGCAGGAATACTTTTTGTTAGATTTAATTTTCCCCAGGGTTACTCTACATAAGCTTGATGGCATGTGCCTAAAGCATCCAATTCTCTTTGTTTTCTTCTTGAAGATAGAAGTCAAGGTTATTATTTCTGTTTTTAGGATGCACTTATATTTTTCATTACATGAGAAGTAGGGAAATGATTTAGTAATCAAAATAAATAATCTGACACTTAGACAGTCTTGAGCCCATAGAGCATCTTGAAAAATGAACAATTTTTTTTTGGTGCCCTAACTTAAAGAAGGTCCTAATCATGGTAATTTATGATTCTTGGATTATAGATGTTGTGGTGTATGTGTGCATGTGTGTGTATCCAAATACCATGAGACTTTGTATTGTCTGGCTTCATGCATGTTTTTCAAGGTTTCAAAATCCATTAACCAGAGCTTATTTAGCTTTGCCTGATATGATAGCTTTTATTGTGTGAGTATGTGGGAAATTTTTTTTTAACAGAAGCCAAGTGTGCCCTTTGGATGAATTGATTTCCTCAATCTCATGGTGAAATATTGCATTTCAGTTGTCAGTTTTGATTTATTGTTTCTTTAAACATTAAATCTTCCTTTGCATTTTTATTGGTTTCATTAAAAATGTTCTGTTCATCTTTTTCATGGCCACCTCCATAAAGCAAGTAAGGCTTCTGTGAGAGAGCCTTGAGGGACACACAGAGACCCCTCTTTTCTGCAAAGTCTTCCTGGTTCATGACCTTCTGTTGGCTGCGTGTTCCAAAGATCAGCAAACAACCCCCCAAAAAAACTCTGCCTGCTTTTGCTTTGGAATTTATGAAATCATGTACTAAATCTTATAACTTTGGTGTGTAATGAAACACAGAGCATATGTCGGAAGAGTGGTGTCCAAGCAGTAGTGGGCTTGAATGGTTTATCCTGCTAGCAAATGTGTTACATGAGATTTGACCCTTAAATTGAGCACTGGGAGAGATAAATAGGGTAATCAAAAGGACTCCCGTACAGTCCCAGGAACCTGGAGCCATCTGGTCAAGACAAAAATAAATCAGTAATGCTACTGGAAATGGTCTCCAGAGACCTTTGAGGATTGGTTTAGCATAGCTGTCTCTCAAATTGTGAAGCAGAGAAAACTGACAGCAAAGATCAGGAAACCAACTCTAATTAACACACACACAGCAAAGGGCTCAGAAATCCTTTCAGACTGAAATGCCTTGCACCGGAGGGACTAAAATTCAGACAATTATTCAAAGTCCCCTAGCTTGGTAAAGACATAAATAAAAGCATATATTGATTGTAGGATAAGCTTGTGATGTTCTACAGAAAAACAAACAAAACAGCAAAAACAGAAATGTCATTTAATCAGAATTTAACAAAGCAGAGCTTTTGGCTGTGCAGCATCACTTTGCTCCCTTCAATTAACAAAACCAGTGCCTCTCTCATCTCTTTAAGAAATCTCTTTCTTCAACTTTTTACATCCATGGTAAAGTGAGAAATTAACAAAATCATGTGAGATGATAAATCAGAGCCATTTTCTTCTATGTATATTCTTTTGAAACTTAATCAAAATCATCTTCCTTGTGTATGCATGTGTGTTGTCTCTAAGTCATGTCCAACTCTTTGTGACCTCATGGACTGCAGCCTACCAGGCTCCTCTGTCCATGTGATTCCCCAGGAAAGAATACTACAGTGGGTTGTCATTTACTTCTCCAAGGGGTCTTCCTGACCCAGGGATTGAGCTCACATCACCTCCATTGGAGGATTCTTTATCACTAAGCCATCAGGAAAGCATCTTACTTGTTGTACCATTTTGAAACTACATGCCTTTTAAGATTTTTATTGAAAAAGAGATGATTTAAAATGTACTAGTTTCAGGTGTATAGCTAGGTGATCCAGTTATGCATATATACTCATATATATTATTTTACTAGAGTTTTTCCACTATAGATAATTATAAAATACCGAATATAGCTCCCAGAGCTATATAGTAGATCCTTGTTGATTATCTATTGCATATACAGTAGTATGAATATTTTAATTCCAAACTCCCTAATTTGTCACTCCCCCATTTTGGCTTTGGCAGCATAAGATTGTTTTCTGTGTCTCTGAGTCTGTTTTGTAAATAAGTTCATTCGTACAATTTTTTAGATTCCACATAAAAGCAATATCATTTAATATTTGTGTTTCTCTGTCTGACTCACTTCAAATAGCAGAAAGAGGATTTAAGGAAATAATTCTATTTACTACAGCATCAAAACGAATGAAAATACATGTTAAAGCCATTTTAATCTGCACTGATTCAAATCTCCCAAAGATAACATACTCGCAATACAAATTAACAATGTATAAATATTGTTCTGATTTATTTTTGGAGAAGTTTTAAAATCATCCCAGGTACATTTCCTTTTACATCACATAAAACATTTTACCTAGCTTTTGCATTTTGGGACAGTTTTTTAGGATCATTTATGGTCAGTGATCATTTAATGGTCAAAGATCCCAGTCTGCTCCAATCTCACACTGCCATGCTGGTCCACATTCTGTCGGCGGTTGTGCAGCAGGCCTCTCATCCACCACAGTGTTCTCTTGTATTCAGCTCATGCCTAAGTGCTGAGAAATGTCTGAGTTGCAGGAAAGTGTGAAAGAAGGTGTCTGCCTGTCCTCAGAGCCTAGGTTCTGGAGGGGAACCAGACATGAAGATAAGTAAGAAAATTCTGGAGAGTATTGCCAGTGACATTAAAAACACATGATCTGGCTGGGCAAGTAGAAGCATATGTTCTTTCATTTGGTCCTATCACATTCAACACTGTGACTCAATTTTCTCTCCTGAAAATGAGAATCATGACGGTATTCAACTTGCAGATTTGTTTTGATGCTTAAATGAGTTAAGGCAAATAAAGCAGCTAAGAACAGTGACCAGCCCTTTTTTACCATCCAGGAAACAAACAACTATCACACTCACATTATTCCACATATCTTGTCTGTGGTGATTACTATGTAGTCCCCTTTAGAATGAACTCTAAGGGGTGGTCCCAAGATAGTGGAGGAATAGGATGGAGAGACTACTTTCTTCACTACAAATTCATCAAAAAATCATTTGAATGCTGAGCAACTTACACAGAAAAACTTCTGAATGCTGGTGGAGGACACCAGGCATCCAGAAAGGCAGCCCATTTTCTTCAAAAGGAGGTAGGACAAAATATAAAAGACCAAATGAGAGACAAAAGAGTTAGGGATGGAGACCTGTCCTGGGGAGGGAGTTGTGAAGGAGGAGAAGTTTCCAAACAGTAGGAAACCCTCTCACAGGTAGGTCTGTAGGGAGTTTTGGAATCTCAAAAGGCAACATAACCAGGAGGAAAACAAAAAACAAACAAAAAAACCCCCACAGAATATGTGCCTAATTACAACTGCCAGTGGAGATATAGCCCAGAAGCCTGCATCTGCCACCAGTGAGTAGGGGCTGGACAAGGAAGCATGGGTGGCATCATCAGTCCTTAGGGTAAGGACCAGGCCTAAATGTCCTGCGGCCAATCTGAGGGAGATAAAGTGAGATAGAAACCCAAACTGTGGGATTGCCAGAGAGGGAAAAAAAAAAATAGAAAGAGGGAGAACTTTCCTGAGAAAGGCTCTAACTCGCAGCTTGGCCCTCTCACAGAACAAAGGGTTGAGCGAATACCAAAGGAGAGCTAGCCAGCTGTGTACAGGCCCCTCTCCCACTGTCAGAGGCAGAGAGGCAGGTGTTCGACACCCAGACCCAGAAGGCAATGGGCTCCTCCAATCTTGGCCCCAGAGACGGGCATCCTCCACCAAACTGTGAGCAGGCTTTCAGTTGCTAGCCACTTCTTCCTGGGTCCTGGACAGTTGACATCTACCAGGAGGGCCACAGCCTGAGATCAGCTCCACAAAGGAGACACAGAGCACACCTGAGACAATGCTTTTGCGGTGGACCCAGTAAACCAAGCTTCTGGGACCGGGGAGGTGATTAAGATGCAAGAAAGTGAAGTCACTCAGTCATTTCCAACTCATTGCAACCCCATGGACTATAGCCTCCCAGGCTCCTCCATCCATGGAATTTTCCAGGCAAGAATACTGGAGTGGCTTGCCATTTCTTTCTCCAGAGGATCTTCCTGACCCAGACATTGAACCTGGGTCTCTCACATTGCAGGTAGATGCTTTACCATCTCAGCGACCAGGGAAACTCTAGGAGAAGGAAAGAAATCATAGAAATTAGGGCAGAAATAAATGAAAAAAAGCAAAGGATACCATAGTTAAAATCAACAAAACTAAAAGCTGGTTCTTTGAGAAGATAAATAAAATAGACAAACTATTAGTCAGACTCATCAAGAAAAAAAAAGGATAAGGATCAAATCAACAAAATTAGAAACAAAAATGGAGAACTCACAACAGACAACACAGATTTACAAAGGAGCATAAGAGACTACTATCAGCAATTGTATGCCAATAAATGGACGACTTGGAAGAAATGGACAAATTCTTAGAAAAGTATAACCTTCCAAAAATGAACCAGGAAGAAATAGAAAACCTTAACAGACCCATCACAAGCATGGAAATCGAAACTGTAATCAAAAATCTTCCAACAAACAATAGCGAAAGAGCAGACGGCTTCACAGGTGAATTCTACCAAAAATTTGGAGAAGAGTTAACACCTATCCTACTCAAACTCCTCCAGAAAATTGCAGAGGAAGGTAAACTCCCAAACTCATTCTATGAGGCCACCATCATGCTAATACCAAAAGCAGATAAAGATGCCACATAAAAAATAAAACTACAGAGCACTGTCACTGATGAACATAGATGCAAAAATCATCAAAAAAATTGTAGCAAATGGAATCCAACAACATATTACAAAGATATACATTATGACCAAGGGGGTGCAAGGATTTATCCCAGGGATGCAAGGATTCTTCAATATTTGCAAATCTATTAATGTGATACACCACATAAAAAACTGAAGGATTAAAAACCATATGATTATCTCAATAGATGCAGATAAAGCCTTGGACAAAATTCAACATTCATTTATGATAAAAACTCTCCAGAAAACAGGCATAGAAGGAACATGCCTCAACATAATAAAGGCCATATATGATAAACACACAGCAAACATTATCCTCAATGGCTAAAAATTGAAAACATTGCCCCTAAAGTCAGGAACAAGACAAGGGTGACCACTCTCACCACTACTATTCAACATAGCTTTGGGAGTTTTAGCCACAACAATCAGAGAAGAAAAAGGAAAAAAAGGAATCAAATTTGGAGAAGAAGAAGTAAAACTCCCATGGTTTGCAGATGACATGATCCTCTACATAGAAAACCCTAAAGACACCACCAGAAATTTACTAGAGCTAATCAGTGAATACAATAAAGTTGCAGTATATAAAATTAACACAGAGAAATCCCTTACATTCCTAACAATGAGAAAATAGGAAAAGAAATTAAGGAAACAATCACATTCATCACTGCAATGAAAAGAATAAAATACTTAGGAATAAATCTACCTAAAGAAACAAAAGTCCTATATATAGAAAACTATTTAACACTTATGAAAGAAATCAAAGATGACACAAATAGATGGAGAAATATACCATGTTTATGGATCAGAAGAATCAATACTGTGAAAATAAGTATACTACCCAAAGCAATCTATAGACCCAATGCAATCCCTAACAAGCTATCAATGGTATTTTTCAGAGAACTAGAATAAATAATTTCACAATTTGTATGGAAATACAAAAAACCTTGAATAGCCAAAACAATCTTGAGAAAGAAGAATGGAACTGGAGGAATCAACCTGCCTGACTTCAGACTATACTACAAAGCTACAGTCATCAAGACAGTATATAGTACTGGCACAAAGACAGAAATATAGATCAAGGAACAAAATAGAAAACCCAGAGATAAATCCACACCTGTTGGCTCCTTATCTTTGACAAAGGAGGCAAAAATATACTAGGGATAAAAGACAATCTTTTTAACAATTGGTGCTGGGAAAACTGGTCAATCATCTGTAAAAGAATGGAACTAAAACATTTTTTAACATCACATACAAAAATAAACTCAAAATGGGTTAAAGATTTAAATATAAGTCCAGAAACTATAAAACTCCTAGAGGAAAACATATGCAAAACACTCTCTGACATAAATCACAGCAGGATCCTCGATGATCCACATCCCAAAGTAATGGAAATAAAAGAAAAAATAAACAAACAGGACCTACTTAAACTTAAAAGCTTTCACACAAAGAAGGAAACTATAAGCAAGGTGAAAAGATAGCCTTCAGAGTGAAAGAAAATAATAGCAAATGAAGCAACTGACAAAGAAATAATCTCAAAACTATACAAACAGCTCATGCAGCTCAATACTAGAAAAATAAATGACCCAATCAAAAAATGGACCAAAGAACTAAACAGACATTTCTTCAAAGAAGACATACAGATGGCTAACAAACACATGAAAAAATGTTCAACATCACTCATTATCAGAGAAATGAAAATCAAAACCACAATGAGGTATCTTCTCACGCCAGTCAGAATGACAGCTATCCTAAAGTTTACAAACAATAAATGCTGGAGACGGTGTGGAGAAAAGGGAACCCTCGTTGATGGGAATGCAAACTAGTACAGCCACTAAGGAGAACAGTTTGGAGGTTCCTTAAAAAACTGAAAATCTGTCATATGACCCAGCAATTCAGAAAACTAAGATCATGGCATCTGGTCCCATCACTTCATGGCAAATAGATGGGGAAACAGTGGAAACAGTGGCAGATTTTATTTTGGGAGGCTACAAAATCACTGGAGTTGGTGACTGTAGTCATGAAATTAAAAGACATTTACTCCTTGGAAGGAAAGTTATTACCAACCTAGACACCATGTTAAAAAGCAAAGACATTACTTTGTAACAAAGGTCCATCTAGTCAAGGCTATGGTTTTTCCAGTAGTCATGTATGAATGTGAGAGCTGGACTATGAAGAAAGCTGAGCACTGAAGAACTGATGCTTTTAAACTGTGTTGGAGAAGACTCTTGAGAGTTCCTTGGACTGCAAGGAGATCCAACCAGTCCATCCTAAAGAAAATCAGTCTGAAGTGTTCATTGGAAGGACTGATATTGAAGTTGAAACTCCAATACTTTGGCTACCTGATGTGAACAGCTGACTCACTAGAAAAGACACTGATGCTGGGAAAGATTGAAGGTGGGAGGAGAAGGGGACGACAGAGGATGAGATGATTGGATGGCATCACCGACTCAATGGACATGAATTTGAGTAAACTCCAGGAGTTGATGATGGACAAGGAGGCCTGGCATGCTGCAGTCCATGGGGTCACAAAGAGTCAAACACAACTGAGTAACTGAACTGAACTGAACTGACCCAGCAACCCCACTGCTGGGCATACACACCGAGGAAACCAGAACTGAAAAAGACACATGTACCCCAATGTTCTTTGCAGTACTGTTTACAATAGCTAAGATATGGAAGCGACATACATGTTCATCAGCAGGCAAATAGATAAGTCTCTTACATATACACAATGGAATATTACTCAGCTAATAAAAATAACACATTTTAATCAGTTCTAATGAAATGGATGAAACTGAAGGCTATTATACAGAGTAAAGTAAGTCTGAAAGAAAAGCACCAACACAATATACTAACACATATATTTGGAATTTAGAAAGATAGTAATGATGACCCTATATGTGAGACAGTAAAAGAGAAATAGGCATGAAGAACAGACTTTTGGCTTCTGTGGGAAAAGACAAGGGTGGGATGATTTGAGAGAATAGCACTGAAACTTGTATATTACCATATAAAAAATAGATCACCAGTCCAAGTTTGATGCATGAAACAGGACACTCAGAGCTGTGCACTGGGCCAGCTGGGATGGGAGGGATGAGGAGGGATGGGATGAGGAGGGATGAGGAGGGGAGTTTAGGATGGGGGACACATGTATACCCATGGCTGATTTATGTCAATATATGGCAAAAATCACCATAATATTGTAAGGCAATTAGCTTCCAATTAAAATAAATATTTTTCTGTCTTTTTTAAAATTAATTTTTATTATTATTTTTTTACTTTACAATATTGTATTGGTTTTGCCACACATCAACATGAATACGCCACAGGTGTACATGTGTACCCCATCCTGAACCCTCCTCCCATCTCCCTCTTTGCACCATCCCTCTGGGTCATCCCAGTGACCCAGCCCCAAGCATCCTGTATCCTGCATCGAACCTGGACTGGTAACTCATTTCTTATATGATAGTATACATGTTTCAATGCCATTCTCCCAAATCATCCCACCCTCTCCCTCTCCCACAGAGTCCAAAAGACTGTTCTATACATCCATGTCTCTTTTGCTGTCTCGCGTACAGGGTTATTGTTACCACCTTTCTAAATTCCATATATATATGCGTTAGTATACTGTATTGGTGTTTTTCTTTCTGGCTTACTTCACTCTGTATAATAGGCTCTAGTTTCATCCACCTCGAGTGAACTCTAGTTTTTTGTTTGTTCGTTTGTTTTTCCTTAGACCTAAATGTTAGCTATTTAAAGGTTTGCTTGCTGCTTTGCATTTTTTTTTACTGAGATATCAGCCCATTTCTGTGGGGGGAGTAGAGAACCAGAAGACACTGTTTTTTTCGAAAGAGCTTCTAGTTTAGATGGAAAGACAAGCAGCACACGCATGCACGTGCATGTGCGCCCACGCACACACATTCATGTGGTATGTGATGACAGGGCACAGCACACACAGAATGTGATTAAAAAGAGTGCTTTCAATTCTGTGCAGCAAGATGATGAAAACCCAACTATATATAACTAATCTGTTAACACTACAATGTCATCATGAACTATGATTACAACATAATTGTTGCCCAACTTTTTGTTTTCTCTGAAGCTAATAATTGTTTATTTATTTATTTATTTTTTGTTTAGTTTCCAACTACCACAAAGTTTTCTGAGAGTATATTTTTGTCTTTAAATCACTAGTGTGATTTAAGTCACTAGTGTCATATAGTTACTTATGTCATCAGTTTCACTTTTTTCATTTTTATTTGGATTTATCTATCAACTGTGATGTTGGAGAAGACTCTTGAGAGTCCCTTGGACTGCAAAGAGATCCAACCAGTCATCCTAAAGGAAATCAGTCCTGAATATTCATGGGAAGGACTGATGCTGAAGCTGAAACTCCAGTACTTTGGCCATCTGATGCAAAGAACTGTCTCACTAGAAAAGACTCTGATGCTGGGAAAGATAGCAGGCAGGAGGAGAAGGAGCCAATAGAGGATGAGATGGTTGTATGATATCACTGACTTGATGGACATGAGTTTGAGTAAGCTCCAGGAGTTGGTGATGGACAGGGAAGCCTGGCATGCTGCAGTCATGGGGTCACAAATACTCAGACACAACTGAGTGACTGAACTGAACTGATCCTGCATCTGCCTTCCCCTTGCTTCAGTCTAGGCTGAGTACACTCTAGACATATCTATAGTGTTAAGATTACCCATCACCATCATTCAGAGAATTTCATAAGCCCAATTTCCTCAATTGCATGTCTTCATCTTTCTTATTTAAGCAAAACAGTTTATAACAGCTTTCTGAAAAAAAGTGATTTAGAGATACATCCTTAAGAACTCAATGTCTGAGCGTATCTTTATTTTTCCTTTATATTAAAAAAATTTAATTGGAGGGTAATTTCTTTACAATGTTTTGTAGGTTTCAGCTGTACAACAACTGATTGTTTGGCTGGATGTTAAATTCTAAGGTGAATTTGTGAATTTGAAACATTTTCTCCATTCTCTTTAGTCTCAGATATCTCCTCTTGAAAAGTGAGATATGATTCTGTTTCAAACACCCTTCCTTTTTTGTCTATAGAAAATTAATATCTATTTGCAATTTTTTAAGGAATCTCCACACTGTTTTCCATAGTGGCTGTACTAATTTGCATTCCCACCAACAGTGT
>SJXQ01007859.1:0-35111 GCA_006408695.1 Aepyceros melampus
ACATGTATGATATCATAAGTGAAATGAATTGCTGGTCAAGGTTCGATGCAGGATGCAGGATGCTTGGGACTGATGCATGGAGATAATCCAGAGAGATGGTGTGTGGAGGGAGGGGGAGGGGGGGTTGAGATTGGGAGTTCATGTACACTTGTGGCTGATTCATGTAAATGTATAGCAAAATGAATACAGTATTGTAAAGCAAAACAAACTAAAAACATAAAAAAAATAAACATGACCTAGATGGGGATGGGAAGTGTCCTGTAATCATGACCTAGAAGGGGACGGGAAGTGTCCGGTAATTATGACATACACGGGGTCGGGAAGTGCCCTGTAATCATGACATAGAAGGGGACGGGAAGTGTCCTGTAATCATGACATAGATGGGGACGGGAAGTGTCCCGTAATCATGACCTAGATGGGGACGGGAAGTGTCCTGTAATCATGACATACAAGGGGACGGGAAGTGTCCTGTAATCATGACATAGATGGGGACGGGAAGTGTCCTGTAATCATGACCTAGATGGGGACGGGAAGTGTCCTGTAATCATGACCTAGACGGGGACGGGAAGTGTCCTGTAATCATGACCTAGACGGGGACAGGAAGTGTCCTGTAAATATGACCTAGACAGGGACGTGAAGTGTCCTGTAATGACACAGACGGGGACGGGAATTGTCCTGTAATCATGACATATACGGGGACGGGAAGTGTCCTGTAAATATGACCTAGACAGGGACGTGAAGTGTCCTGTAAACACGACATAGAAGGGGACGGCAAGTGTCCTGTAAACATGACATCGACTGGGACAGGAAGTGTCCTGTAATCATGATATAGATGGGGACGGGAAGTGTCCTGTAATAATGACATAGGGACAGGAAGTGTGATATATACATGATATAGATAGGGATGGGAAGTGTCCTGTAAACATGCCCTAGACGGGGACGTGAAGTGTCCTGTAATCATGACATAGATGGGGACAGGAGGTGTCGTGCAATCATGACATACACGGGGACGGGAAGTGACCTATAACCATAACATAGACAGGGATGGGAAGTGTCATAAGACATGACATAGACAGGAATGGGAAGCATCATATAAACATGACATAGATGAAGACGGGAACTGAAGACGGGGATGGACTGTCATATAAACATGATATTGACAGGGACAGGAAGTGTCCTGTAATCATGACCAAGACGGGGACAGGAAGTGTCCTGTAATCATGACATAGACGGGGATGGGAAGTGTCCTGTAAATATGATCTAGAGGGACATGAAGTGTCCTCTAATCATGGCATAGTTGGGGATGGGAAGTATCCTATAATCATGAAAAAGATGGGGATGGGAAATGTCCTGTAAACATGACATAGAAGGGGACGGGAAGTGTCCAGTAATCATGACATACACGGGCTCAGGAAGTGTCCTGTAATCATGACATAGATGGGGACTGGAAGTGTCCTGTAAACATGACATAGACGGGAACAGGAAGTGTCACATAAACATGACATTGACTAGGACGGGAAGTGTCCTGTAAATATGACCTAGAGGGACATGAAGTGTCCTGTAATCATGACATAGTTGGGGATGGGAAGTGTCCTGTAATCATGACATAGATGGGGACAGGAAGTGTCCTGTAATCATAACATAGACGGGGACAGGAAGTGTCCTGTAAATATGACCTAGAGGGACATGAAGTGTCCTGTAATCATGACATAGTTGGGGATGAGAATTGTCCTTTAATCATGACAAAGACAGGGATGGGAAATGTCCTGTAAACATGACATAGATGGGGACAGGAAGTGTCCTGTAATCATGACCTAGAAGGGGACGGGAAGTGTCAGGTAATCATGACATACACGGGGTCAGGAAGTGTCCTGTAATCATGACATAGATGGGGACGGGAAGTGTCCTCTAAACATGACATAGACGGGGACGGGAAGTGTCATATAAACATGACATCGACTGGGATGGGAAGTGTCCTGAAATCATGATATAGATGGGGACGTGAAGTGTCCTGTAATAATGACATATACGGGGACGGGAAGTGTCATATAAACATGATATAGACAGGGATGGGAAGTGTCCTGTAAACATGCCCTAGACGGGGAAGTGAAGTGTCCTGTAATCATGACATAGACGGGGATGGGAGGTGTCCTGTATTATGACATAGAAGGGGATGGGAAGTGTCCTGTAAACATGACATAGATGGGGACTGGAAGTGTCATATAAACATGACATAGACTGGGACGGGAAGTGTCCTGTAATCATGATATATATGGGGACGGGAAGTGTCCTCTAATAATGCCATAGACAGGGATGGAAGTGTGATTTAAACATGATATAGATAGGGATGGGAAGTGTCCTGTAAACATGCCCTGGACGGGGATGTGAAGTGTCCTGTAATCATGAAATAGACGGGGACGGGAGGTGTCATGTAATCATGACATACACGGGGATGGGAAGTGTCCTGTAATCATGACATAGACAGGGATGGGAAGTGTCCTGTAATCATGACCTAGACGGGGATGGGAAGTGTCCTGTAACCATAACATAGACGGGGACCAGAAGTGTCATAAAGACATGACATAGACGGGAATGGGAAGCATCATATAAACCTGACATAGACGGGATCGGGAACTGAAGACGGGGATGGGAAGTGTCCTATAAACATGATATAGACGGGGACGGGAAGTGTCCTCTAAACATGACCTAGATGGGGACGGGAAGGGTCCTGTAATCATGACCCAGACAGGGACAGGAAGTGTCCTGTAATCATGACATAGACGGGGACGGGAAGTGTCCTGTAAATATGACCTAGAGGGATGTGAAGTGTCCTGTAATCATGACATAGTTGGGGATGGGAAGTGTCCTGTAATCATGACAAAGACGGGGACGGGAAATGTCCTGTAAACATGACCTAGAAGGGGATGGGAAGTGTCATAAAAACATGACATAGACGGGGATGGGAAGTGTCATATAAACATGACATCAACTGGGACGGGAAGTGTCCTGTAATAATGACATAGACGGGGACAGGAAGTGTCATATAAACATGATATAGACAGGGATGGGAAGTGTCCTGTAAACATGCCCTAGACGGGGAAATGAAGTGTCCTGTAATCATGACATAGACGGGGATGGGAGGTGTCCTGTAATCATGACATAGAAGGGGATGGGAAGTTCCTGTAAACATGACATAGATGGGGACTGGAAGTGTCATATAAACATGACATAGACTGGGACGGGAAGTGTCCTGTAATCATGATATATATGGGGACGGGAAGTGTCCTCTAATAATGCCATAGACAGGGATGGAAGTGTGATTTAAACATGATATAGATAGGGATGGGAAGTGTCCTGTAAACATGCCCTGGACGGGGATGTGAAGTGTCCTGTAATCATGAAATAGACGGGGACGGGAGGTGTCATGTAATCATGACATACACGGGGATGGGAAGTGTCCTGTAATCATGACATAGACAGGGATGGGAAGTGTCCTGTAATCATGACCTAGACGGGGATGGGAAGTGTCCTGTAACCATAACATAGACGGGGACCAGAAGTGTCATAAAGACATGACATAGACGGGAATGGGAAGCATCATATAAACCTGACATAGACGGGATCGGGAACTGAAGACGGGGATGGGAAGTGTCCTATAAACATGATATAGACGGGGACGGGAAGTGTCCTCTAAACATGACCTAGATGGGGACGGGAAGGGTCCTGTAATCATGACCCAGACAGGGACAGGAAGTGTCCTGTAATCATGACATAGATGGGGACAGGAAGTGTCCTGTAATCATGACATAGATGGGGACAGGAAGTGTCCTGTAATCATGACATACACAAGGCCGGGAAGTGTCATATAAACATGATATAGACAGGGATGGGAAGTGTCCCGTAAACATGACCTAGACAGGGACGGGAAGTGTCCAGTAATCATGACATACACGGGGACGGGAAGTGTCCTGTAAATATGACCTAGACAGACACGTGAAGTGTCCTGTAATCATGACATAGACGGGGACGGGAAGTGTCCTATAAACACGACATAGAAGGGGACGGGAAGTGTCCTGTAATCATGGCCTAGACGGGGATGGGAAGTGTCCGGTAATCATGACATAGACAGGGATGGGATGTGTCCTGTAATCATGACATAGATGGGGATGGGAAGTGTCCTGTAACCATAACATAGACGGGATGGGAAATGTCATAAAAAAATGACATAGATGGGGATGGGAAGCATCATATAAACATGACATAGACGGGGACGGGAAGTGAAGATGGGGATGGGAAGTGTCAAATAACCATGATATAGATGGGGATGGGAATTGTCCTGTAATCATGATATAGATGGGGACGGGAAGTGTCCTGTAATAATGACATAGACGGGGACAGGAAGTGTCATATAAACATGATATAGACAGGGATGGGAAGTGTCCTGTAAACATGACCTAGACGGGGACATGAAGTGTCCTGTAATCATGACATACACAGGGCTGGAAAGTGTCATATAAACATGATATAGACAGGGATGGGAAGTGTCCTGTAAATATGACCTGGACAGGGACGTGAAGTGTCCTGCACTCATGACATAGAGGAGGACGGGAAGTTTCCTGTAAACATGACATAGATGGGGATGGGAAGTGTCATAAAAACATGACATAGACTGGGACAGGAAGTGAAGATGGGGACGGGAAGTGTCCTCTAAACATGACCTAGACGGGGACGGGAAGTGTCCTGTAATCATGACATAGATGGGGACAGGAAGTGTCCTGTAATCATGACATAGACGGGGACAGGACGTGTCCTGTAAATATGACCTAGACAGGGACGTGAAGTGTCCTGTAATCATGACAAAGACAGGGACGGGAATTGTCTTGTAAACATGACATAGACTGGGAAGGGAAGTGAAGATGGGGACTTTAAGTGTCAAATAACCATGATATAGACGGGGATGGGAAGTGTCCTGTAATCATGATATAGATGGGGACGGGAAGTGTCCTGTAATAATGACATAGGCAGGGACAGGAAGTGTCATATAAACATGATATAGACAGGGATGGGAAGTGTTCTGTAAACATGACCTAGACGGGGACGTGAAGTGTCCTGTAATCATGACATACACAGGGCCGGGAAGTGTCATATAAACATGATCTAGACAGGGATGGAAGTATCCTGTAAATATGATCTAGACAGGGACATGAAGTGTCCTGCACTCAGACATAGAGGAGGACGGGAAGTGTCCTGTAAACATGACATAGACGGGGATGGGAAGTGTCATAAAAACGTGACATTGACGGGCACGGGAAGTGTCCTGTAAACATGACACAAGACAAGGACAGGAAGTGTCCTGTAATCATGACATAGACGGGGATGGGAAGTGGTCTGCAATCATGACCTAGACGGGGACGGGAAGTGTCCTGTAAACATGACACAGACGAGGACGGGAAGTGTCCTGTAATCATGACATAGACAGGGATAGGAAGTGTCATATAAACATGACATAGATGGGGATGGGAAGTGTCCTGTAAATATGACCTGGACAGGGACGTGCAGTGTCCTGTAATCATGACATAGACGGGGACGGGAAGTGTCATAAAAACATGACATAGATGGGGACGGGAAGTGTTCTGTAAATATGACCTGGACAGGGAGGTGAAGTGTCCTGTAATCATGACATAGATGGGGACGGGAAGCGTCCTGTAATCATGACAAAGACGGGGATGGGAAGTGTCCTGTAAACATGACATAGAGGGGGCGAGAAGTGTCCTGTAATCATGACCTAGAAGGGGACGGGAAGTGTCCTGTAATCATGACGTAGAAGTGGATGGGAAGTGTCCTGTAATCATGACCTAGACGGGGACGGGAAGTGTCCTGTAATCAGGACCTAGACGGGGACGGGAAGTGTCATATAAACATGATATAACAGGGATGGGAAGTGTCCTGTAAATATGACCTAGACCAGGACGTGAAGTGTCCTGCAATCATTACATAGATGGGGACGGGAAGTGTCATATAAACATGACATAGATGGGGTCAGGAAGTGTCCTGTAATCATCACATAGACAAGAATGGGAAGTGTCCTGTAAACATGACCTAGACCGGGACGGGAAGTGTCTTGTAATCAGGACATAGACAAGAATCGGAGTGTCATATAAACATGACATAGACGGGGATGGGAAGTGTCCTGTAGTCATGACATAGTCGGGGATGGCAAGTGTCCTGTAAACATGACATAGATGGGACGGGAAGTGTCCTGTAGTCATGACATAGACGGGGATGGGAAGTGTCCTGTAGTCATGACATAAACGGGGACGGGAAGTGTCCTATAGTCATGACATAGATAAGGACGGGAAGTGTCCTGTAATCATGACATAGGATGGGAAGATGCTTGTCCACACCGGGGGTGTGTTTTGTTTGCTCATTTCACTTCACCTTTGGGATCCAGCCCTTTACGAATCACAACCACAGGCTCCCAGGCACTGCATCTGGTGAGAGACTTACGTCTGGCAGCATCTCGATGAAGGAGTGGATGTTGGCCTCCTTGGCCGCGCGCACAATCTCCTCCTGGGACACGACCCGGCTGTTGTCTCTGTAGGCGATGTTCTCGCCGATGCTGCAGTCAAACAGAATGGGCTCCTGGGACACGATGCCCATGTGTGCACGCAGCCACTGGACATTCAGCTGCTTTATTTCCTTGCCATCGATTAACTGAAAACAAGAGATCATGGATTAGCCTCAGAAGCAGAACATTTTTGAATTTAGCAAAATGAATGTTGTTATTTCCTAGACTAAGACTGCCAAGTTGTTATGAGACTGCTGTTGTGGCTTTTAGTTTGGCCTGTCAAGGTTAACTGAGTCAGGTTATAACTGCACGCTTTGGGGAACTGTCATGTTTCTTCCATTTTAACTCTGGCTCCTGATATATGCATCTGGAAGGCAGAATAATTGCTGTCCCTTGGACTGCAAGATCAAATTAGTCAATCTTAAGGGAAATCAACCCTGAATCAACCCCCCACCGCCACTGGAAGGACAGAGGCTGAAGATGAAGCTCCGGTATTTTGGTCATCTGATGTGAAGAACCGACTCACTGGAAAAGTCCCTGATGCTGGGAAAGATTGAGGGCGAGAGGAAGGGGGTGACAGAGGATAAGATGTTGGTTGACATCACCAATGCAACGGACATGAACTTGGGCAAACTTCGGGAGACGGTGAGCGACAGGGAGGCCTGGCGTGCTGCAGTCCGTGGGGTCGCAAAGTCGGAACAACTGGGTGACTGAACAACAGCAACAAGCATAATCACGCCCATCTCCCCCATCCAAGATGTCCACGGTCTAATTCACGAAACCTGCTCATGTCATTCACACGCAGAGAGAATTACGATGGAAGGTTGCTCATCACCTGACCTCAAGATGAGGAGCTTATCTTGGATTATCCAGGTGGACCCAACATAATCATAAGGGTCCTGAACTGTGCGGGGGTGAGGGCAGGAGACTGGGGATCATAGTGAAGCAACATGAGGAGGACTCGATCAGTCATTGCTGGCTTTGAAGATGGAGGAAGGGCCATGAGCCAGAAAAGATAAGCAAGCAGATTCTCCCTAAGGGCCTCCAGAAGGCGCACAGCCCCGCTGACACCGTGAGGTCCACTCTGGACATCTGACTTCCAGAATCTATAAGATAGACCTGTGAGGTTTTACTCCCCTAAATTGGCTGCAATTTGTTGTAGCCGTCACCAGAAACTAATAAAACATATTCTATTTCTGGAATGTATTCTGGCATTCTTTTATTTTTTTAAAAAGATGACTTTTTAATTTTAGTTTTCTGGCCATACCACGTGGCACACAGGATCCCAGTTCCCCAACCAGGGGCTGAACCCTAGTTCAACTGGAGTCTTAACCACTGGACCAGCCAGAGAAGTCCCCCATCCTTACTATGTATTGATTTTTCACAGGAAAAGCATCCACAATTCAATTGGAAATAACTGCTATCACCACATAACAGGCCTGGAGGTCACATTTCTGATCTGACCTGTTAGTTAGGATCAGGTTTTTGAGGACTCAAATGAAACAGAAGTGAGCGTGGGAGGATGCCGCTATCTCTCTAAATAGTTGTTGATCTTAGGAAAGTGAGTTAGTATCTCAGTTTCTCTGCACGTAAAATGGGAATAATTATAATCCCTAAACTCTGGAATTGAGGATTCAGGGACGTCAGCAGGGACCTCACTGAGCACAGGGCTAGGCACAGAGTGTGTGAAGGACTGTCTGTGGTTTGGAACAGTGCCTTTTGATATACTTGGAACCACAGCAGAGGGACAGATGTCTGAGGGGATAAAAGGATGGACAGACATCTACAGCTTACCCAGAGCAGCAGGAGGGAGAGCCCGGCCTTTCTCTAGGGACCTGGATCCCCTTGGATCACCCTACAGGAGGCTGGGGCGTGCCCATTACAGCCTCGCAGATAAAAATCCTTCCTCTCTGATGGAGACCTATCTGCCCCAAAGATCTACTTTGCAAGAGAATGCTGGCGTTCAAGTGAGAGCTGCCATAAACACGGAATAAGACATCAGTGACTCAGCTTTGAGCTTTTCTAATACTGATGAGTATATCCTGAGCTATAAATATACTCTGAATCCCAAGTGCCTGGCTGCACGCCTCTGGGAGACAGATGGCCAAGGACAGGGTACATACGAGGTTTGCTTCAGGAGGGTAGCTTCTATTTGTGAAACTAGCAGGTGCAAAGCTGGATTGAAAACACAGCCATGACCTCATTAGTACCCAGCCCAGTTGCAATGGGGACTATTCCAAGCATCTATGCTCCAGGTTTCCTCACGGTGTTAAGTGAAAGTGGAAAGTAGAGGCTGAAGAGAGGAAGGAAAAACCACACAAGGATGGTTACAAACCATATAGCAGGTCACGCTAGATGGAACACTGCGTACTTGAGGGATGGAGAACTGAGGAAAGAAAAAGAATTTTTTTTTTTCCAGACTTATATACCCCTAGGGGGCATCCCTGGAGGCTCAGATACTAAAGGATCTGCCTGCAATGCAAGAAACCCAGGTTCAATCTATGGGTTAAGAAGATCTCCTGGAGAAGAGAATGGCAACCCACTCCAGTATTCTTGCCTGGAGAATTCTATGGACAGAGAAGCCTTGGGGCTACAGTCCACGCTGCAAAGAGTCGGACACAACTGAGCAACGAACACACACACACTGCTAGGAGAAAAAAAGACACTGTTTAACTAATATAACCAGATGAATATGACTGATCCCTGCAAGCTTCAATGAGTTTTTTCCATCAGACATATAATAGATGCTTAGAGCTCCTCATCCCCACACTATACACAGCTACTGCTAACTATTTAAAACTTGTGTTTCCTAAAGGATCCTTTCCTGAGACAAAATATGTTTAAAAGTGCAAATGTGAAAAGATCAATGCACATCTTCTTTGGCTGGGCCATGGGTGGTGGTCTGAGGAAGACCAAGGAAATCCAGTGAGTCTGTGAACACTGCTCAAAAGATCGTGGCCTAAATTAAAATCTCAAGTAACACACTGACAGTAACAATGAAAGGCTAAATTAAAATGATGAGCTATCCCTATTCTAGACTTAAATCTACTGCCTGATTTCAGTAGCACAATCAAATGTTAAATATGGATCATTTTCCTGTATGTATGTACTCTGAAATTATCATTTTAGATACGTTATTGAGCACTGATTATATTATAGGTCCTGTGATTAAGTATGCCTCATGCACTCTTTCATTTCATCTTGACAAAACTGGCAAGATAGGTGTGATTTTAATCCCCATTTTACTGATGAGGACACAAGCAGAGTTCGGTCACGTGTGCAGGGTCACGTTCTTAGTGGCTGAGGAAGCTCAGGTCTGCAGACTACAGGTTAGATTTTGGCTAGACAGTGGTTGAGAATTGAAAAATACTTTCTGTCTTCTTTCACAGGAACAATGTGTCCATCTTAGCCCAGGTACCCACTGGGTAACAGCCAGACAACAAGTTTCTAGCTGTGTCCTAAGAGGGAGAGAGGACTCTGATGGTGGTGTGTAGGATGGGCAAGGGGAGAAAGGAAAGGTCAGGGTAAGACCCAAGACTCGAGTGAGTCTCAGTGAAGCTAATGAATGTAAGATTCAAGGACCCTTATCTGCAGGCAAATGCTGGGAGTTAAAGAATGTCCTGGGTGAGGGGAGGCCAGGCTATAGTCAGGGAGTTTTCTGGCCAAGCCTAAAGGCTATATCCTAAAGGATAACTTGCCTAAAAAGGAGAGGGATCAGAATCCTTAAGGCTTTATTATTTTGTTGTGAATTTTTTTCATTATAATAAATATTTACTCTTGTGACTAATTCTGTGTTCCTAACTTTGGGCTCTTTCAAGTATAGTCCCTGAAACTGTACAACTTTCAGGCCCCACAAAACTCAGAACCTCTACTCTCTGAACAACTGGTAAGACTCACCACAATGTGACCTGAAACTTGCAAAGTTACCAGTTCAGTGGTCCTCAAGGTCTGGATGGCATCAGAATCATCTGGGAAAGTTTAAAAATGAAAAGGCCGGGTCCTAATCTGTGTGAATGAGCCAGGGTGGCTGCATTCTTTGTGAGCTCTCCAGGCCATTCGGACCCATGCCAGTCTGAGAACCAGCGCTCAGGTCAATGTTGCTACGTGTGACTTGAGGCTTGCTGATGGTCACGAGGATTCCTGACCGCAAGGTCAAGTCCTTGCTTCAGTTCTTACAATCAAATGACGCTCCAGTCCCCAGACTCATTTTTTTTTTCATGGCAGTAAAAACTAATCGCTAATAACCTATTAACCTAGTCTTTCAAGATCACTAATTGATGTTCATAAACAGAACTTGGCACATTTACTAGCCTTTATTGTGGGCACTTGACTAAGAAGGCTAGCTGCTGTGTAGCACTTGGTGGCATTTCAAAGCTCTAGTGCAAACACACAGGAGCAGATCATCGTGTTCCTCCAACAGATGAGGGCACTCTGTTTGCAGGGCATCATCACTGTAGTCCTGAGAGGGTTATTCTCCTATGCACTCAGCACTCGTGTCCATATTCTCCTGTGTCTGTCCTTTCACCTGTCAAGGGACTGCAGGACTAAAATCTATTTCCTAGGCTCACTTCTGGTACCAGAAGTAACTGAGGGTCTACCAGTGAGATGCCCTGTGCAAAACCTGGAAACAGAAGCTGTGGTAAGCTGTCACCTGTGTTCCGGCAGAGGAGCTCTTGCAGCAGCGAGATTCTGTCCTCGTGCCTTCAGGCTTGGAGCAGCTGAGACACGGGCACAAGCCCGGCAGCTCCCTGGCCGCAGGATCGCAGCTGCGGCGCTGATCTGCATGTGGGAGCGCTGACTCTGACCCCCCTCTGCCAGTGATGACGTGAGCACTGAACCCCCTTATTAAACGTGCAGCTGCTCGGACGCCCACAGCGCTTTGTTTCCTACGCCGAACCATAACTGGTACGGTTCATGCGTTTAATTTTGCTCCCCTGCCTTAATGTACTTGGAGAATATTCATTTCTTTCTTTACTTTCTTGTAGTCTGATTATTTTACTGTTTACCATTATTGCTGTTTTCAATTCCAACACTCTGTTATTACCAAGAGTTTTCCCACTACAGTGACTATGAATGCATTTGGGGTACTGGGTGGGGAATAAAATTTTTTGCCTTTCCTAACTGGGTTATAATCAAACAAGTTTGAGAGTCATTATTCTAATTAAACTGCTATTTCAGCCAACTTATGCTGCATGTGGACATGATTAGTTGCTTTTGTTGTGTCTGACTTTGTGACCCCATGGACAGTAGCTTGCCAGGCTGCTCTGTCCATGGGGATTCTCCAGGTAAGAATACTGGAGTGGGTTGCCATGCCCTCATCCAGGAGATCCCTCTGTTCCACGAACTGAACTCATATCTCTGGAGCCTCCTACATTGGCAGGCGGGTTCTTTACCCACCTGGGAAGCCCGACTTATCTTATGCTATATTAGGAACAAATCACTCATCAGCCACAGCTCATATTATCTCTCATCAAACAGCATCTTGGTTGCACACCCGTATAGCCTTATGCCTCTAGTTCTAGTTTTCCCTTAAGAATCAACTCTAGATTTAGCATCTGTTTCAAAAAATATTTTGGCCACATTGGGTGGCATGTGGGATCTTAGTTCCCCCACTAGGGACCAAACCCACGTCCCCTACATTGGAAGCATGGAGTCTTAACCAATGGACCCTGCAGACATCCCAAAATCTATCTTCTTTAACTCATGGAAGGATATGCCCTATCTCTTCAGTTAAATTCTATAACAGGAAGATGGTTAAAATTTTTAATCATCCCCTATAATTCATTAGAGATTAGCATATAACTTGTTGTTAATAAATGTCTCTTAAGGACCATGATCACTGTCTGAGAGTCAACATTTCCTCCTCTGATGGCTTCATTTGTCAGGAAGGTCTTCACTGAGAGTTCTCTGTCCAAACTTTAATCATAAAACTGAAACATAAAGTTAGACTTCACAGAAAATATGTAATAAGTAGTAAAAATAAGAAACCAAGCTTAAAGAAGAACAAAGCATACATAACTGTCACAGAATAGACTCACTTAAAGGCACAACTGTCTTTGGATACAGTAAGAAATATTTATGATCATTGTGATTACTGTGAGGAAGTGAAAAGAGCCCTCGCCTACTGGTAGAAAATTCTATTTCCATGTCAATCATTAACACAAGTAGGACCCATAAGGATCTGGCAGGCATCAGTCTCACTGTACAAAGCAGGTGTCCATCCTGGTTAGGCAGTGCCCAGGCCATTCCAGTTGTTGAATATTGTGAATGTCACCCCGAGTATAACGAATAACTCAAGGCCTACATAATGGAAATGTTTTGCTATAATTTTCACTCCTTCCTAATTTGGTTCTTTTCTAGTCTCCATTATAGTCATTTAAAAATTCACTATTTGGGGGAGATCCCTGGTGGTCTAGTGGTTACAATTTTTGTAATTTCACTCCAATGGCCCAGGTCCCATCCCTGGTCAGGGAACTAAGATCCCACAAGCTGCACAGTGTGACCAAAAATTAACAATAAAAAATGTCCCTACTCCCTTCACAATACCTATCTCATTCCCAGTACCTAAGCTAGTCCCTGACAAGCACTCATTGACAGTTTACTGAATGTCCCATGAATAAATTTGACCCTTCACTTTACTCTTTTATTTTAGAAAGAGAAGAGAATCCCTCTATGATCTTTATCTGTTTCCCAAATTTGTTGATATCACTTTTTTTTTTCCTTAGAAGGTGTGTGAATTTCCTTTTTCCATCAATGGTTTTATCCCATCTTCAGCCATAAAAATGCTCACGATTCCCCATGATGAACATCTCCCCTAGGCTCTGCCCAGGGTATTTTCCTTCCCTCTCCTTTGCTCTGCCACTGGCCTACACACCCTTCGTGTCTGTTCCCTCCTAACCTCTCCTCAGCCATGCCAACTGTTTTCCCCCACCACCACTTCACTGGGAAGCCTGTGAAATGTCGGAAGCAGCCCATTAGCGGCCAGATCCTCCCACGTCTTTTCAGTCTTCATCGTGCCCCGTCTCCATGGCATCTGCCACTGGGGACTGCCTTCTCCTTGCCATCCCTGGCTTCCACCTGGTTTCTCTCAGCACCCCTCCTCTGCCTTTCCGGATTTCCACCCCCCGGATCCGCTCATGTAACTGAGACCAAAGGAAGGGGGATGGCAGGCAAAAAGGCTGCTTGTAGAGGAGGGGAGGGTAGTAGAGTTGAGGGAAAGGACAAATTGGCTGGAACAGTGGGCACAGCTTTGAGACTATATCAAGCAGGTCAGACTTTAAGTGGAATCATTGTTTAAAGGTTTGTAAAGCCATGGCTTATAGTTGAGAATTAAATTGGCATTAAGAAGATGAAAAATTTGGAATGAGCTGAAAAAGAGAGGATGCTCAGAAGGACCTAGAGATCATTATACTAAATGAAGTAATTCAGACAGAGAGAGGCAAATATCATATGCTATCACTCATGTGGAATCTAGTTTTCTAAAATTATACAAATGAACTTTACAAAACAGAAAGAAGACTCTCAGATTTCAAAAACACACTTATGGTTACCAAAGGGGAAAGATGTTGGAGAAGGATAAATTAGGAGCTTGGGATTAGCACACACAATCCTCTATATATAAAACAGATAACTGACAAGGACCTACTGTTGAGGGAACTCTACTCAATGTTCTGTAACAACCTGTATGTGTAAGGAATCTGAAAAAAGAGTAGATATATATAACTGAAATGCTTTGTCATATACTTGAGAGTAACACAACATCGTAAATCAACTACACTCCACAAAAAAATAAAATAGTGTGCTCACCACTGTGCCAGCCAAGGGGTCATAGAACCGCTCCAGGAGCTGGACACCGTGCTCTTCCCGCAGCCGCTGCTGCCCACCAGGGCCAGTGTCTGGCCCTTCTTCACCTCCAGGCTCAGCCCCCGAAGCACCGGGACGTCTGGTCGAGTCGGGTAGTTGAACACGACCTCATTAAATGCCACATTGCCTTCCACTGTACTCTAGAATCAGGACAGTAAATTTCATTGTTGCAATCCTGAAAACTGACTTTAGAGCCAATCCTCTGTACTGCCAGGTATCAGAAGGCAGCGATCTTGGATTCCAATCAAGCTTCAGTTATAACTGCTAGAAAGTAATACAGATCTAAAAGGGTCAGTGTTTCCACAGCGTCTCATTAGCACAATACAAATGTGATAACCCAAAGCTATAACAGAATTACCTACACAAAATAAAACCTGATTCACAGGATTTGTGTATAAACTGGGCAGTATTCCTATATCCCTGTGGCTTTGTTATATAAAAGTATTAGATGTTAACATGTATCAATATTATCAGCATTTATTAAAATGAACCCATGATCAAGAAAGTTTCATTTTACTACCAGCAAGTAAAAGCACAGATTTTATTAAACTTCCACTTAGAATCCATGCATTCATCAGTTAGGAGCAGGTCACATACAAAACATGAAACTGACCGGCTTTAGGCCTTCCGTGCTGTAGCTGTCGATCAGAGGGTTTTTTTCAATGATATTGATGACGTGGGCTGCTGATACTTTGGCCTTGGCATAGTCAGGTGCAAATGAACTGACCTGTCCCACAGCCATGGCACCGAAGACAATAGCTGAGAACACTCTGCCAACAACAAAGAAAACCTGTCGCGTTAACGACTACAATGCCAAAAGAGTGACACTTCTACAATCTGAGAGCGCTACCTCGAGAATCCCAACACATTAGCCAAAAAATAAAACAACAGTTTCCTATAAGTTCATATCAGTGTGGTTAACTGATTGTAAAATGACCCCATGTTTCACCTCTCTCTTGGTTTTTGCCTTCTTATAATGTGACCTTGCAGCCTCTCCATGGAAGAAGGGGATTTGTCTTCCTACCCTTGGAATCTGGGTTGGCCTTGGGACTTGCTCTGGCCAAATGCAAGGGGTGGAAGTGACGGTTTCCAGCTCCAAGCCTATGATTCAGGGGGCCTTGTGTGCTCCTGTCTCTCTCATTCTACCACAACTACAAGCCTGGCTGGCTTGCTGGAGGACAAGGTGCAGACAGAAGAGTGTTGTGGTGGGCCCCAGCCAACCAGCCCACTGCTCACTGCACACACGTGTGAGCCCAGCTGAGATCTCCTCTGCCTAGCCCAGACAGCAGAACTGCCTGGCTGACCCACTTAAGACTTCAGAGCCAAGAACAAATGTTCACTGTTGTACATTCCTGGGGGCTAGTGGGTGGCTGTCTTGCAGCAGAATCTGTGGCCATCAATAATGGATATAAGCAGTTTTGCTGGAATTGGATCAGAGTCTTAGAAAAGCCGTGAGCCATGAAGCAAAGAAGAGAGTTCCTTACACAGCCAGATAGTGTGCTGCTTTCAAGATGCACTGAGTTCTTTTCTTTTTTTTTTTTTTTGCCATGCTGCAGCTTCTGAGATCTTAGTTCCCCCTAGGGATCGAACTCAGGCCACAGTACTGAAGGCAACCGAGTCCTAACCACTGGACCACCAAGGAAGTCCCACATTGCCATTCTTAATCTACTTCATGAGAATCATACCAGCTTCAAGTCGGGAAGGACTTCACAGGATGTCAAGTCCAGCTTTCCAAGTCTGTGCCAGGGCACACACCCCAGGCCAGCTCCCATCGTTTGTTTTAGGAAGGAGGAAGTTTGCTAGAGGAAGTCTTTTATTAAAAAGTTCCTTTTCAAATCAAAGAGAAATGCATATCTTTTTGCCTAATACTGCCCTTCAAAGAACTGGAATATAAGTTAAAAAGCCCTTTGCATCTTTGGTAATACCTTTCACTCCCAACATTCCAGCTGCCCTTTGAAGGCAACCGAGTCCTAACCACTGGACCACCAAGGAAGTCCCACATTGCCATTCTTAATCTACTTCATGAGAATCATACCAGCTTCAAGTCGGGAAGGACTTCACAGGATGTCAAGTCCAGCTCTCCAAGTCTGTGCCAGGGCACACACCCCAGGCCAGCTCCCATCGTTTGTTTTAGGAAGGAGGAAGTTTGCTAGAGGAAGTCTTTTATTAAAAAGTTCCTTTTCAAATCAAAGAGAAATGCATATCTTTTTGCCTAATACTGCCCTTCAAAGAACTGGAATATAAGTTAAAAAGCCCTTTGCATCTTTGGTAATACCTTTCACTCCCAACATTCCAGCTGCCCTTCTCTGGACACATTGATCAAAATGGCTTTTTAAACAGTAGGCCTAGATCCAATACAATATTGAGGATCTTCCCAGAATAATACCATGAGTCCATCAGGTCCGTTTCTTTGGGCTCTATGCCTGAGCTAACAGAGCCCACAGCGCTGTTTCTAAATACCTCGGAACAAATCACTCAGATGGTTCGTTTGGTCTTCTTATCTAGACCCGTGGGATCTTTTTCAAACAGAAAGCTCTTCAGACAGGTCTCCCCTATCCCTTACTCAGAAGACTGATTTTTTGAATCTAACAATCCAAGAGTCAATAACTTCCATAAGTTGAATACCTTAACCTCAGAGTAAAGCACTAATTTGGATTCTCCGGTGACTTAGATGGTTAAGAGTCTGCCTGCAATGCTTTTGAACTGTGGTGTTGGAGAAGACTCTTGAGAGTCCCTTGGACTGCAAGGAATCCAACCAATTCATTCTAAAGGAGATCAGTCTTGGGTGTTCATTGCAAGGACTGATGTTGAAGCTGAAACTCCAATACTTTGGCCATCTGATGCGAAGAGTCGACTCATTTGAAAAGACCCTGATGCTGGGAAAGATTGAGGGCAGGAGAAAGGGACAACAGAGGATGAGATGGTTGGATGGCATCACCGACTCAATGGACATGGGTTTGGGTGAACTCCAGGAGTTGGTGATGGACAGGGAGGCTTGCCGTGCTGCAGTTCATGGGGTCACAAAGAGTCGGACACAACTGAGCAACTGAACTGAACTGAGTTCAATCCCTGGGTCTGGAAGATCCCCTGGAGAGGGAAATGGCAACCCACTCCAGTATTCTCACCTGGAAAATCCCATAGACAGAGAAGCCTGCTGGGCTACAGTCCATAGGATCACAAAGAGACCGACACGACTGAGCGACTACACTTTCACTTTCAAAGCAATGATTATCAAATAGTTATCTAATTGAAGCACCAATACCAGTGATGCCTGACTACAATCTTTTGGTCATAGTTATAAAGAGCACCTGCATATCATCTGTCAGAGAGATTGGGTGGAAATTTTACAATCTTCTGTTGGGGTCATCCCGAGAAACTTGGAATGCATGCACAAATCGATGTCTAAATAGGATGTAAATGTTATACTGACACATACTTCCAAGTTTCAATGATGCTGGTTTAAATATAAAACTGTGTCACCACTGATTATGGTATGCTATCAAAGGGAAGCTCAAATATCACCACATCAAGACACTCAGAAAAATTACACTCACTTTTCACTACCAAACCACATATTTTAGTTTAACTGTATACTCAGTATTTTAGAAGGAAGTCCAGGCCTGTCTTCTGACCCAGGTACAATCTTCAGCATTTCACAGTGATGAGCCAGATATTCCCATAGAGCTTTCCTTTTTCATTCCTCAATTTCTCCAGCTCTTACCTTCTAATTCCTTCTCTCTTATCAAGCAAAGCAAATGTATCCTAGAATATCCAGGGCTCTCAGAACTCAGTGCTCCACATCTATTCTTTAGCTGCCCTGTTCAGAATCTTCTCAAAGGAACTAGGTACTTGACTCTGGGTGAGGCTCCTTCCTAAACACCCAGGCCTGCTGGAAACCCCTCGTTGAATCACAACCCCACCTAGACATGGATTTGAGAAGGTCAAATGTGTGAGTCAGTACTGGGGAGAAGGGAAGATAACAATTCTCCAAATGAAATGGGCTGCTTTCAGAGTAACACAGGGAGACTCAGTGGCAAAATGCCAACTTCTGAATCACCAAAATCTCTTCATGAAGCTTCACAGTAAGGCTTCCTACCCAGGCAGGAAGCACATGCACCTTGGTTTCATTTCTAGAGCCCGACTGTCAACAGGACCCCATACTTACAAGAGAACATCCTGAAACTCCATGATGCCTTGGGCTACCAAGTAGGCACCAAACCGGAAACAGCCAGCAAAGGAGAAATACATCATTGCCTGGGTGGTGGAAAATGCAATTCCAAAGACATGTGCTTTCCTCAAAGAGTTTCTGAAAAGAAGACATTTTGACATATACTTGACTTTCATTTCTCAGTCCTTAAAACATAACCTTTGATGCATTAGCAGTAGGGGATGGTGGCATAGCAGACAAAATGGGTTTCAAAACACATAAGTTTGGTCCTCACATCTCCACTTCAGCGGAGAACTAACCACATCTCAAAGTGTTGAGGTCAAGGTAAAATAAGCCAAGGACAAGAAGAGTTTGTTAGGGGTTAATGCATTCCTTCTCTCCACCCCCACCAGTGGACATGTAACATATACGTAGTCTACACTGAACAATCGCTCAGCACGTGTTGACCCAACACCCGTGAGCTGCAGGGACGTGAAGGGCCATGCAGAGGTGCCAGCTGTGTTCTTGTCCCTGGGACCCAGGAGCTGAGCTCGATGATTCATGCAGTGGAAGTTTACCTTATAAGATGTTACAGCATGAGAGGAGGAGGCACTAACCCTCTGGGGGGTTTAGGGAAGGTGCCCCCACTGCAGGGACGTGAAGGGCCATGCAGAGGTGCCAGCTGTGTTCTTGTCCCTGGGACCCAGGAGCTGAGCTCGATGATTCATGCAGTGGAAGTTTACCTTATAAGATGTTACAGCATGAGAGGAGGAGGCACTAACCCTCTGGGGGGTTTAGAGAAGGCGCCCCCAGGGAGTTAACACGTGTGGTTTTGAGCCACATGGAGCTGGGTGGTGTGGGCACAAACTGGTGAGTGGGCCTGTTTCAAGCAGAGCAGCTCAGCTTCTGTTTCGAGGACTGGGATTTAAACAATTTTTTTCCTATAAAAAGGCTCTACTATAAAACCGAAGTCTGTTCCTTTCATCTTATAAGAAACAAAAGAGGCAAAGAGGCCGGGCCTGCTTGTATCCACGTCCCTTTTTAGAGCACTCACCATGAGTTCATTAAAGGACAAAGGGTCTGCACTGGAGACAGGTAAAGAGAACAAGGAAGGGAGGGTGTCCTCAGGAAGCACCACCCCCTCAAGCCTCACAGACACCCCGAATTTCATGTTCCACAAAGAACTCATTCCCAGCAGGATCAGTACTAGGGTCATGATGCAAACACAGGGTCAGAGGCGTTCTCGACATCCTCGCTCCCTCCCTGCCCTCGGTGACCTGTTCTCACCGGATCTGCCTCAGGGACGTCCTGCATTAGGTCAGGTCCTGTGACTCCTCTCTTGGAGAATTACAGTTCAGTTCAGTTGCTCAGTCATGTCCGACTCTTTGTGACCCCATGAACCACAGCACACCAGGCCTCCCTGTCCACACTAACTCCTGGAGTTTACCCAAACCCATCCATTGTGTCAGTGATGCCATCCTCTGTCGTCCCCTTCTCCTCCTGCCCTCAATCTTTCCCAGCATCAGGGTCTTTTCCAGTGAGTCAATTCTTCGCATCAGGTGGCCAAAGTATTGGAGTTTCAGCTTCAACATCAGGCACTCCAATGAACACCCAGGACTGATCTTTAGAATGGACTGGTTGGACTTCCTTGCAGTCCAAGAGACTCTCAAGAGTCTTCTCCAACACCACAGTTAAAAAGCATCAATTCTTCTGCACTCAGCCTTCTTTATAGTCCAACTCTCACATCCATACATGATTACTGGAAAAACCATAGCCTTGACTAGACGGACCTTTGCTGGCAAAGTAATGTCTCTGCTTTTGAATATGCTATCAAGGTTGGTCATAACTTTCCTTCCAAGGAGCAAGCGTCTTTTAATTTCATGGCTGCAATCACCGTCTGCAGTGATTTTGGAGCCCAGAAAAATAAAGTCAGTCTCTGTTTCCACTGTTTCCCCATCTATTTGCCATGAAGGGATGGGATCGGAAGCTGAAGTTGAACGGTTCTATGAAGACCTACAAGTCCTTCTAGAACTAACACCCAAAAAAGATGTCCTTTTCATTATAGGGGACTGGAATGCAAAAGTAGGAGAATTACAACTGCTTCCCAATTGGTTCCCTTCTAAATGTCTCTCCACTTACTCCCTACCTTCTGGTCAAAGTAATTTTCCTGAAATCAAACCTGATGATTGAAAAACTCCCCATACTCCCCTCCTACTCGTCAGTGGTATTACCTATATGGTACCTGCAAACTCTGGGCATACATATATTCAAACCTCTCCTCCCGAGTCAAAGAAACAACAGTCCGGAAATTTTCTATTGCTTCAGTGGCAATCTGTAAGAGAGAATACTCTGTCACTAAAGGTACAAAAGCCAACAGTGGCAATGAGTTGGAATTCCACTAGATAGATTAATATTATATATTAAGTAATATTTATTATGACCTCTGAGTTTCTTTGCTATGGAAAGAGACACTAAGTAAGTTATCAAATTGAGTTTTATATCTGGAAAGAACATGAGCTAATTTAAACTCCTCTCTGCAGAAAGAGATTCTCAAGTGTCAACAGATGAACGCCCTTGCCTAAAGCCACATAGATTTACAGGAGCAAAAGTAACCTGAGAATTCAGTATTTTACCTCTATTGAAGTGCTCTTTCTTCTATGATGGTAACATTTCAAGTTCATAATTATTATACATAAATTATTATAATATCATTATAATTGCTATTATTAAAAACATATAATGTAATGTTTATATTTTTCCCTGCATAATTGTCATTTGAGACAACTAAAGAATATTTGGAAAATATTGAAAAGATAAAGAAGGTATTGAAAAGTTACATATTGGTGTATTTTACATAATAGCTTACATGCTGTTATTTTCTAAAAATATACCTGTTTAACAAAATTGGGCTGCAGTTCTATGTTTGGCTTTAAAGTCTTATTTTTACTTTAACAAATATCAAGAGCTTTTCCCAAGGTTATTAAATATATATATTAACAATGAGTTGTTTAAAGAGCCACTGAACAAAGCTTTTACTGAACAAAGTTTTCCATTCTTATTAAAAAGAATGCTGTGAAAACATCCTTGCACATTTATTTCCCTATTTTATTCTCTTAGACATTCTTAAAAGTGAATTAACAAAGTCAAAGAAAATAAACTAATTTTTAAGGAGTATAGCACATATTAACAATTTGTCTTCCAGAAAGTTACTATCATTTGATTATGTTTTAGTTGAAAGTTAAATTCCACAAGGCTATCTCATTAGGACAAATACATCATTTACCACTTTTTAGAGTCTGGGTAAAAAGGCTATAGAAAATACAGAAAACACCAGTGTAGAATACAAAATGATATTTCAGCCTGCTTCAGCGTGGGACCTTAAAACATCTCTCTGTCTTGTTCTCCTCATCTATAAAATGAGGGTAGACAAGAGGGTCTCTGGAGTCCCTTTTAACTCTAATTTTAAGACAAATAATTTTTAGATTGTAAGTCAAAATTATAAATCACTAAGAGAAATTACCCATATTAAGATGTTCTTCCTTTCTCTGGCCTCTTCCCTGGTCAGAACTGACTCTAATACAGACATATTCAATTATATGAGAGTGATTTATGGCACAAAAATCACAAATCCAAAATCTCACTGATACTTTACTGAATCCTACACCAGTACCTAACTTCAAAGATAACAGTGAATATTTGATAGGACATTGTTGGTTTTAAAGACTAATGCAAAAGGCTACTAGAAGAAAGAAATTAATACCATATTCTTAAAAACAAAAAAATGTAATTTAAAAATAAAGTTAAAAATATTATATTCAGACCCAGCAGGCCAACAAGACTGAACTAAGTTTATCATAGTTCATTTCAGTCGCTCAGTCATGTCCAACTCTTTGCGACCCCATGAATCGCAGCACGCCAGGCCTCCCTGTCCATCACCAACTCCCGGAGTTCACTCAGACTCAAGTCCATCGAGTCCATGATGCCATTCAGCCATCTCATCCTTTCGTCCCCTTCTCCTCCTGCCCCCAATCCCTCCCAGCATCAGAGTTTTTTCCAATGAGTCAACTCTTCGCATGAGGTTGCCAAAGTACTGGAGGTTCAGCTTTAGCATCATTCCCTCCAAAGAAATCCCAGGGCTGATCTCCTTCAGAATGGACTGGTTGGATTTCCTTGCAGTCCAAGGGACTCTCAAGAGTCTTCTCCAACACCACAGTTCAAAAGCAGCAATTCTTCTGCACTCAGCCTTCTTTATAGTCCAACTCTCACATCATACATGACCACAGGAAAAACCATAGCCTTGACTAGACGGACCTTAGTTGGCAAAGTAATGTCTCTGCTTTTGAATATACTATCTAGGTTGGTCATAACTTTTCTTCCAAAGAGTAAGCGTTTCCACTGTTTCCCCATCTATTTCCCATGAAGTGATGGGACCATATGCCATGATCTTCATTTTCTGAATGTTGAGCTTTAAGCCAACTTTTTCACTCTCCTCTTTCACTTTCATCAAGAGGCTTTTGAGTTCCTCTTCACTTTCTGCCACAAGAGTGGTGTCATCTGCACATCAAGTTTACCATAAGCTACTAACAAATACAGGGAAATGTCCAGATTCAATTTATGTTAAAATATTTTATGCAATTATTTACATATTATAAAAATTATACTTATTTTAGAAAATACTAGCAGTGCAGAAAGCAAAAAGTTAGAGGAAAAAAGCCACATCCAGTCAAACACTCAGAGATAATCGTTGGTAGAAATATTTTCATTTATGAGGCTTCAAACAAAGAAAAGAGGCTTTTTTTTTTGCACTAGCTAAGAAAATTCAGCAAACTTTAAAACGGTCTGCTGAAGAAAAACAGACTTTACTGTGAATTTCAATGTAATGATTTTAAGAAATACTTATTTTCTGGGAACATTTTTGTAACGCCAGTGTGTACTGTTTGGTTTGTAACGTCATCACTTTATAGAGTGTGTGGACAGCCCTAAAAGTGAGAGTTCATGAGTTGCACACCGTGAACAGTAAGTAAAATAATATAATCACTGCACAATCATCTTCATCTTGTCACACAAGAAGAAATTAGGAAAAGGCTTAATTAGTATTCTGCATCCTCGCAGCTTCATTTACTCCAAATTTTACATAGAGACTCAGTAACCACTATGAGGAGAGAGAAATTGTAATTCAAGAGGAGGAAATATCAATAGCACTGGGTTTCCCCTAGAAACCATCATGTACTAAATAATTTTTAGGAATGCAAAAAATATGCATACATTTCCTGAAAAACCTCACACTTCTCTTCTACCCTTGTAGCAACTCAAGTGTGATTACGGCTTTTATTTCTAAAGAAGAAAAAGCATATATTCTATAAAAATGTTCATTTGTGAATAATGTGACAGAAATCAATGGAGCAGAGATCACGAGCAGTGTAGAGGTTTTAAGAGCTGGCTGTGAGATCACACAGTCCTGCTCTGCAATCCTGGATCTGCTCCGTCCTTCTAAGGGAAACAACAGATATGCTACTGGTCCCCACCTTAGTAGGGAAAATGGTCATTAATCAATAAACAAATGGGAAAGAAACATCAAGTGCAGAAAAGTGTCAGGAATGAACTCGAACGTCGGGAGAGACCTCTCAGAAGAGCTATGAAGACCAGAGGGAACCAGTTTGGAGTTTTGAAGGAACTGAAAGGAGGCCCATGAGGCCAGGGCAGGGTGGATGAGGGAGACAGCAGTGCAAGACAGAGTCAGAGAAGTCATCATGGGCTGGCTCATGCAGAGTTTCATAATCCAGGGTGGATTTTATTGCCCGTGTGATCAGAAGTCACTGGAGGGTGGCGGTTAGCAAGATCTTATTTGTGTTTATGAGATGACTGTGGCATCTGTGAGACAAATATAAAAAGTGGACAGACAGACCAATTAGGCTGCTGCTATGGGACTTTGGGCAAGTTACCTGACTCCTCTGAACCCTGAGTTTTATGATCTAACAGGGTAATTCAAAAGGGTTATTGAGAGTATCAAGTGAGAACATGTAGCATTCTTAGCATGATGCCTGGTATATAATAATAAATAACTGGTAGCCTCAGAATGATGATCAGATGGGACCTGACTTTTACTATTTCATAGACTGGTTGGTTGGAGAAGGTGACACTCCACTCCAGTACTCTTTCCTGGAAAATCCCATGGACCGAGGAGCCTGGTAGGCTGCAGTTCATGGGGTCGCTAGGAGTCAGAAAGGACTGATTGACTTTACTTTCACTTTTCACTTTCATGCATTGGAGAAGGAAATGGCAACCGGCTCCAGTGTTCTTGCCTGGAGAATCCAGGGACAGGAGAGCCTGGTGGGCTGCCGTCTATGGGGTCACACAGAGTTGGACACGACTGAAGTGACTTAGCAGCAGCAGCAGCAGCAGCAGACTGGTTGGTGCAGCAATCACTTCACCTACCTGCTTTTATCTCTCTCATGAACCACCACTGATTTAGAGCATTTACCTCACTCCCAACCTTTATCCAGAAAACCTGCTAAACTCAAACATACCCGTTTCCATCTGCACCCCTTCACCTGCCCCACCTCCAACAAATTACCAGACTCTTAAACCTAATGCAATACTTTGAAGGTGAAAACCTGTGGCTTGCAATGGATCAGCTTTGGACTGATCATCTTCCTACAAACAACCTGAACCTCCTCTCTGGGGCACTTTGAACACCTCCATAAATGATGACACTAGAAACAGTAACACACTTTCTTTGTATGCACGCTTTTCCATCTTTTCATTAGGTGAATCAACACCATAGGGGAAAATCCCACAAAGGACAGAATTAAATGGAGTGACTGGTCACAGGACGGACTCCCTGCCAGGGGCCGTCACCTGGGCCTGACCACAGCCAATGTCCGAGGGCCAGCACCATGCTGCTGGACTTCAGGACAAAAGGAAACCTCACATGAGGACTTTCTCCCCCAGACAATCACTGAGAAGCACTAAAGCTGATCCAAAGAAGTTTCCTGAAGGAATCCCAAGGACACAGGATACAGAAAGTCAGAGGAGATGGCAGGGAGGCAACGGAAAAAGTGTGAGTAATAATAACCAACCAAAGGACCCCTATCATCATCCTTATTGGTGAGGTGCCTGGTCCAGAGACAAAGGACCCAAGGCCACTGGATCTGCCCGGGTCGCTGCCTAGACTCTTAGGCACCTTGGAGGGTCCACGGGTAGATGTCACCCTATCCTAGACGGTAGGCCTAGTTCTGAGGGAGCTTGGCTCTGACTGCTCATTTCTGCAATGATACAGATCACGTGATATCAGACTATGCTCCACCATCAGCAGACCTCTGTTTCATTTTTCTTATGGAGGATAACTGCTTTACAATGTTGTGTTGGTTTCTTCTGTACAACAAGGTGAATCAGCTCTAAGTGTACGTATACCATCTTCCTTCTGAGTCTCCCGCTTCCCCTCCATCCTACTCCTCTAGGTCAGCACAGGGCACTGAGTTGAGTTACCTGTGTTAAACAGTAGCTTCCCACCAGCTATGTATTTTACACATGGTAGTCTGTATATGTCAAAGACCTCTTTGTTTCTTAACTGAGGTACAACTTGGGAGCATGACTGTCTGTGTTTGAATCGTGGCTCTGAAACTTATGAGCTCTAAGGCACTGTGGCATTACCTGCCTGTGTCTCAGCCTCCCCTGTGAAAGGAGCAAATAGAAGGACCTATCTCACAGGCCACCCTGAGGAGCAGAGCAACTGCCGTATACGCATCTGCTCAAAACAACAACTCTACTCAAAACTCAGTAATAACCTAAGTGAAGAAAGAATTGGACAAAGAACGATACATGTGTAACTGAATCACTCTGTTGCACACCTCAAACTAACACAACAGTGTTAATCAACTATACTCCAATATAAAGTAAAACTTTTTAGAAAAAAAAGGGGAGATTCAAAATGCAAATCAAGCAACAATAACAAGCAAGCAAGCATGCAACATGCTTCCCCCACCCCCAGCAAAATGTGTTAGGATAAAGGGTAAACAGGGCTTCCCAGATGGTTCAGGCAGTGGTAAAGAATTCGCTTGCCAATACAGGAAACATAGGAGACGCAGGTTCGATACCTGGGTTGGGAAGACCTTCTAGAGAAGGAAATGGCAACCCACTCCAGTTATTCTTGCCTGGGAAATCTCACAGACAGAGGAGCTTCGCAGGCTATAGTCCATGGGGTTGCAAACAGTCGGACATGATTGAGCGACTAACAACAACAATAACAGACGGCAAACACAAGTAACATGAAGGGAGGAGGTGTAATGAAAGGGAAAGAGTGATAATGTTTTAGCCATTGAGAGTGAATACCTTTAATAAGACGTTTCAAATTTTTAAATCTCCCCTCCCCACATCTAATAAAATAGGCTTCCTTTCCTCAATAAAGCAATGGATTTCTGGAGAGAGGCAAAGGAAGGAGAAAAAGTGATATGAAGTGTTCTAGTTTCATTCTTTTACAAGTGGTTGACCAGTTTTTCCAGCACCACTTGTTAAAGAGATTGTCTTCAATCCATTGTATATTCTTGCCTCCTTTGTCAAAGATAAGGTGTCCATAGGTGTGTGGATTTATCTCTGGGCTTTCTATTTTGTTTCATTGAATGTATTTCTGTTTCTGTGCCAGTACCATACTGTCTTGATGACTGCGGCTTTGTAGTAGAGCCTGAAGTCAGGCAGGTTGATTCCTCCAGTTCCATTCTTCTTTCTCAAGATTGCTTTGGCTATTCGAGGTTTTTTGTATTTCCATCAAAATTGTGAAATTAAACTCAAAATGGATTAAAGATCTAAACATAAGACCATAAACTGTAAATCTTCAGTTTACATGCCAGAAGGAGCCTGAAGCATAACTGTCAGAAGCATTCAGTTATTTCCAACTGAAAAGGTAGAAGTCAAAATACAAAGTCAATTCGCTTCACTACTCTACACTTCTCTCCCTTACCCTGGAAATGCCCCACAACCTCAAGCCTTTCTAAATTTCTGCTCTGGCCCATGTCTTATCAACTCTCCAAATTTCCTCTGCCTGAGTGGGGCCATTCTCAGGGAAAGATTAATGATGGAGAACAGTCTAGAATGGTCATTTCCATCTCTGGGGCCTTGGTCAAATTTTTCCCAACCCCAAAATGACTAGGTACACTGTTTAATAATCAAAGCTTCTGGCGGCTCTGAGTTGTAAGACAGAATTATTTCCAAGCCCCCTGCCTCAATGTTGACCTTCTGAAATCATTTGAAACTTATGTTGGTATAAACACCAAACCAGTAACTAGCGGGAAACAGTATTAAAAAACTACCAATAGCTCTATAATTAAACTCCATACCAAGGAACTGTACCAGGGCTGCAAGAAACGGCATTTATTTTTATTTGTGCCATCACTGAGCTTATATAAAGGGAAGGTTAGCCATATCTGGCACAAGTCAGAGTGGAGTGGCCTTTCAAATCAGCTCTGTATTTGCACATTTTCAATTTCAAAGTCAAGGGTTATAATCTGAAAAGAGTCTGTGGCACAGGGAAGATGGAGACTGTTCCTTTTTCAGTATCCACAAACCCTACTCAGAACTCATTTCCCACAGCGCCTGAGTGCAAGAAGCACTCAGAACATCCCCCAAGTTCACAGCAGACAAATTACTCCAGTACCTAAGCTTTCATACACATAAATGTTTCACTGAGGATGGCAGTCAAGGCCATGGAAATAAGTAAAATGGATCAAAGATGCTTCATGAAAGATGATACAAAAAACCTAGAACCTTAAGCTGGTGGGGAACTAAGCCCCTCGGCATAGTATGATTAAATGCATCCGGTGACATTGCACTGGTTACTGTTCTTTATTCTAATGACACATTCACCATTCCAATATCTATTCCTCATACAGAAAAAGTCTCTAGAACACTCCATGGGAGAGCATAGATTACTAGAAGCCAGAAATTTTTCATTTCAACAGTGAGGAGGAGGGCAGGGAACATTCTAACGCCAGAGCCCAAGAGTGAAACAAGGTTAGGACAAGAATGCTCTAATATCTGAAACCCACGAAGTCTCTCCTCGAAATCTCTCCACCCTACTATGCTAGCACATTCTTCTACCCACTTTTTCCTGTCTCTCCCTCTCCTGTTATTTATTTCCTCCTCAGAGCACCATCATATAGCTTGAAACCCAATTTTAAAATATGTGTTTACTAGGAAAAAAAAAGGCTATTTCCCAAACCTCCTTTTGAAATTAAGAACATTTCTTCTTTCTCTCATCCCCCTTTTCCAGAAATTTTCTTTCTAAAATAGTTTCTTTTGACTTCTATGTGGATCTTATTTGCTTTTTTCCTCAAAATTCTAACCCTTCTATGAAAATTAAACAGCCCATCATTTCATAGGCAAAATATTGAGACTTTTGAAAGAAAAAAAAGTTTTCTTCTGATTTATGATTAGCAGGATTAAGCAAGCTACTTAGTCAAAAATATCAATACCTCAGAGAAAATCATTGATGGTGAAGTTAAATATGAAAAAATTAGATAAAAATCATCACTAACTATATACACACAGACTTGAGTTTGCCCTGTTTTATGTGGCAATGATTTTTGACAGCATTGCTTGCCTAACATATTTATATATATATAAAAATTATACTACTTCCTACTGGAAAATAGATACACACATGTATATGTATATATATGTGCATGTATTCTGTATTTGAGCATGCTCAGTCGTGTCCAACTCTCTGCAACCCCATGGACTGTAGCCTGATGGGCTCCTCTGTCCATGGACTTTTCCAGGCAAGAAAACTGGAGTGGGCTGCCATTTCCTCCTCCAATGGATCTTCCCGATCCAGGGGTCGAACCTGTATCTCCTGCATCTTCTCCACAGAAGGCAGATTCTTTGCCACTTGGGCCACCTGGGGAGCCCTGCATGTGTATGTATGTGTATACATTTATACAAATACAACACACATATCCACCATCATAGGCAGGTCAGTTGGTGGCATGGAGGGGACTCAACTGTCCTCTCCCAGCCACTTTGTGACAACAGCTATTCTGAGCTTTCCTGGTTCTGGTGAAGCTCTCCTATCTTCTTGCCTCCTCTTCCCTGGTCTCTTTCAGCCACTGCTTTACACTCTGGAGAACAGTTCTGACTCAGAGTGGCTCCTGCTACTGGGGCCGTGACAGTGGGAGCTGGGGACGCCTTTGAGGAAACAAGTGAGAAGCAGATGGCTGACCCCAACAGGCAATTAGACAGAATGAAGTTCCTGGATGTGGCCAAGGGCCCCGCCAACAACACTGCAGGGGGGAAGGACTGAGCACAATTCTACAAAGACAGAAAGGCCTGACTCCAGAGGAATTTAGGAAGGCCTGACTGCCAGCACAGCATCCAGGCAGCATCTGCTCAATGTTAGGCTGCAAGGGACTGAATTAGTGGGCTTCTTCCAGATGAGTCCTCCATACCGGATGGGATATGGGGCGTGTGTGTCAGTGGGAAGCACATGAACACATGTGGCAACGTCTCTGTGAAAGAGACACTGAAGTTATGGAAGCAAAGTTTAGCTAGGGATTACTGGCTTTAGGAAACTTCAGGACACAATTTGTCCCCAGAGATCATCATTCCCAGGAATCACCCTTCCAAGGAGCCAGCACAATGGATGAACCCCAAGCTTGTGGACAGATCCTCATGCTAATTTATTTATTTATTGTCATTTTATATTTTATTTTGAAAGTTATGAGTATTTGCACTTATGAAATTTTAGTCTTTTTTTTTTTCTACCGGAGGATAACTGCTTTACAATGTTGTGTTCATTTCTACTATACAATGTGAATCAGCTATCATCTTATGCTAGCTTAAATTAAAAATACAATAGAATAATACGTTACATCTTCTTCCACCTACCACATTTCTCTGCTCCACTTACCAGAAAGTCTTACAACACTGTACAATGTATGCTTGTCTTGCATGCTTATAAGCAGGATTTGAGAGCCTAAACTGCTCTTCTTAAAATGCTTTCTCATGTTGTTCTAGGATACTGCCCATCTCCCTCAATAGCCAAGAATTCTTGCTCTTCTTTGCTGGGTCATCCTAGTAGCTGAGCTCAGACTATGTTGTTTTGTCTATCACACTTGCTCCCTTGGCTATCTCCTCCTGACTCATGGCTTTAAAAGCCACCCACAAGATGAAAAATCTCCTAATGTTTATTTCCGGATGTCTCTGCTAACCTCCAGACTTGCAAACCTATTTGCCATCAGGACATCTCCCATCTACTGTGGGCATCTCACATGCACCATGTCCCAAACACAACTCTTTTCACAGGTTTCCTGGTTTCATTAAAAAGTAATTCCATTTCTTCAGTTGTGCAGATCCTAAATTTTGGAGTCATCCTTAAATCTCCTTTCTCTTATATCTCATAACCACATTCAGGCACTCAACAAATTCTGTTGGCTATTTCTTCAAACTATACCCATTTGATTTTGTCATCACTTTCACTATGACTATCCTAGTCTAAAACACTATCTTCCTTCCCCCTGGATTACTGCAATAATCCCTCTGCCTCTCTCTGGCCCTTTTAGCCTATTCACACAGCAATCTTCAAAATTTTCAGATCATGTACCTATATGTTCAAAACTCTATAATGGTTTCTCATATAATTTTAGATATGCTGTTGATCTCAACTTACAACATTTCCTTTCACCCCTTTTATTCCCAGCTATACTATCTTCCTTGCTGTTTTAGGATCAGTTGTGGAAATACAGGCTCCAGGAGCCTCAGGGGCTTTGCACTTGCTGATCCTTCCATTAGAGAACATGCTGCTCTAGACATCTACAGGGCTGGCATCTTTCCTTCCTTCATGCCTCTTGAGTAAGTCACCATATCACTGAGACTGAGGCCTTCCTTCCCCACCATGCCCTAACAATGTATCCTGCAGCCCCTTTTCCCATAGCACTTATGACAATCTGACATCCTGTGAGGACTTCATAAGGGCAACATTATTGTCTGTTTAGGAAGTTCAAAGTTATTTCAAGTGATGTTTACATTCTGTTCTATTAGATTCTGTACAGTTTGACCTAAACCTCAATTTCTGTTGATGTGTTTGCTTTAAGCAAAGAGATCTGTATTAAAATAACAATGCCTAAGATTTTATTGTGATTTTATAACTCTGTATGAATGCTTCCACATTCATAACTGAATTTATCCTTACAGAAGCCTCATGTATTAGTTAGAAGAAATATAATCATAGTACTCTTACAGAAAGACTAAAAGCTAAAGATTGATACAGTTCAAGGGAGGTAAAGACGTGGTAGAGATCACATGCTTCCCCTGCCCAAATTCCACATCGTCCTGTGGATTTTTGTCGTAAAGAGACCAGGTGGCACTAGTGGTGCAGAACCTGCCTGCCAGTGCAGGAGACATAACAGACGTGGGCTCAGTCCCTGGGTCAGGAAGATCCCCTGGAGGAGGGCACGGAAACCCGCTCCAGTGTTCTTGCTGGAGAATCCCCATGGACAGAGGAGCCTGGCAGGCTACAGTCCGTAGGGTCACAAAGACTCAGACACAACTGAAGCAACTCGGCCGCGCACATGGTGCAGTTAAAGGAGAGATTGTCACTTTACCCACCAGTCAAAACCGGCTGGTCTAACAGTTTCCAGTTATATTAATTAAAGAGATTCACGTAGCAGCAGAATTTAAGTTTTATAGTCTGATAGAATTGTTCCTTTTACCCTTGTTTTAATTTTTTCATACTCTTTTCATTTCTTTTAACCTTTGTCTAAATTTTCTTCCAACCTTTGTCTAAAATTTCTTCCCTCCCCTCTAAATTCAGTGCCCCTAAATTTTCTTACAGCAACGACACACTCTTTTTTTCAGTAGCAATTACAATTTTCTGGGGATTAGCAAAGCATTAAAACAGACTAAAAAGACACAAAAAAAAAAGACTTGCCTTGCATGATACACTGATAAACACTTCCTTTTTAAATAATTATCCTTCTACATATATTTAGATAATAGCATGAATAAGATGGAAAATAACAAAACAAAGCTCAAAAGTTATCACTGTTATAGTGATACAGCATATGATATTTAAACAGATAATATTTTTTCTGTAAGACACGTGATATATTGCATAGGTTAAAGGTTTGACATTTTCTAAATGACGATGAGAATTAACTGTAGGGAGAGAATTAGTTTCATGCTCAAATTCTAAATGGCCCATTAGGACAATCACAGCAGAAAGGAGGCTGTCATACCCCTTTAACTTGAGTGGTGTCATTGGCAAGCCTGGTTGTCAATGCTCCCGTGGTGTTTTTAGGGTCATCGAACCAGCTCACATCCTGTGGCAGAGAAACTCATTTCATTATCTTAAAGCCTGACACATGAGACCTTCAGCTCAAGAGCACTGACAGAGTGCCCTTATTCTCTTACATTAAGCACTTAGGATTTGACACTGAATAGATAAGAAAGGGACTTAATAAAGTCATAAAGAGATCATCTCTCAAAAAAATTTTTTTGAGGCCTACTCTGTTCCAAACATAATTGCTACGTGTTGGACCTATTCAACACTGAACAAAAACGACAGAGTTGCTGCTTTCATGAAGCCCAGATTCCAGGGACAGAAGCCACAAATGAATATACACCATGCCAAGGGGTAATAAATGCTAGGAAGAAAAACAGAATGGGATAAGAAGGGAAAAAAAGTGGGGGGAGGCACCATTTTATAGATTGGGGAGGTGAGAGAGAAGGCCTTGCTCAGGTGACCTTTGAGCAGAGACCTGAGTATAGAGAGGGATGAGAGTATCTGGACAAGGAATGAACAGCAGGTGCAAAAGCCCCGAGGCAGAGGCATTTCTGATCTGCTCACATACAAGCAAGAAAGCGTAAAGGTGGTCACCAGCCTTAAAAGCACCTCTATGTAATGTACAGAAGCTGCCTCTTCCTCAGGACAGACATCCATTCTTACTGGGCTCTCCCTCTTCCCTACCCCCATATCCACTTATGTCAGCCAATGTGTAGAGAGCAGACTGTGTATGGGGAATGAGGTGAAGCTCTTGGAGATGAGGTCTGGGGAGGTAGGAGGGACACAGAGTTTGTGACTTTATTGGAAAATGCAAAGGTTCCAGATTTGGGGAATTCCCTGGTGGTCCAGTGGCTAGGACTCCATGCTTTCACTGCTAAGGGCCTGGGTTCAATCCCTGGTCAGGGAACTAAGATCCCACAAGCTGTATCATGTGGACCAAAAAAAAAAAAAACCAAACAAACAAACAAAACAAGATTCCAGATTTTACCCTGAGAGATATGGACAGCTTTCAGCAGCTTTTAAGCAGAGGGATGTGATTTAACTTTTATCTTAGAAGAATGATTCTTGGGCAATGAACCTAGTGGACTAGGATAAGGATTGAGGCAGTGAGATGGTTTAGGAGGCTGTTGTAGTATCGGACAGAGAAGAGGAGACAAGACAACTCCTAGGACTTTAACCTGAGCAACCGGCAGAATGGAGGGGCCATTTACTGATATTGGGGAGGTCTAGGGGTCGCTAGAGTCGGACATGACTGAGCGACTTTACTTTCACTTTTCACTTTCACGCATTGGAGAAGGAAATGGCAACCTACTCCAAGATTCTTGCCTGGAGAATCCCAGGGACGGGGAAGCCTGGTGGGCTGCCATCTATGGGTCGCACAGAGTCAGACACGACTGAAGCGACTTAGCAGCAGCAGCAGGTAAGGAGTAAGCCCTTTGGCAAAGGGTGGGAGAGGTGTCCAAAGCTCAGTTTTGGAGACATTTAGTATGAAATTCTTAATAGACATTTAAATAGAGAAGTCAGATAAACAGTTGACTATGGTTTATGGCCGAATAAATGAATTAGGTTAAAAAAAAAAATCAAAGAAATCTAGATTAACGTTTAACATTCAACATAAAATAGGATTTTCTTTATAAAACCACTTACACTTTTAAATACAAAAATATTAAAAATATTGTGAGTTTGAAGTCTCAGTTTGTATCTGTTACAAAAATAACTAAGGTCATAAGAAGTTATCTCAACTGTGATTTGCAGTTAAAGCAGCATTTATCAAATATTCAAGAAAAAATAATTATAATGCAATATAATTTATTATAGTACATATCCATTTGCTTTTTAAAAATTGTTAAGTGTTTAAGTGTCTCCCCCATTGGAACATAACTCCCATGTATACAGGCACCACTCTGACTTGAAGACCTTACAATACCTAGTATTATGCCTTATAAGCAGAAGGCACTTAATGCACGATGGCTAGTCTGATAGCAAGAATACACGGAAGAACTGTACAAAAAAGATCTTCACGACCTGGATAATCACGATGGTGTGATCACTCATCTAGAGTCAGACATCCTGGAATGTGAAGTCAAGTGGGCCTTAGAAAGCATCACTACGAACAAAGCTAGTGGAGGTGATGGAATTCCAGTTGAGCTGTTTCAAATCCTGAAAGATGATGCTGTGAAAGTGCTGCACTCAATATGCCAGCAAATCTGGAAAACTCAGCAGTGGCCACAGGACTGGAAAAGGTCAGTTTTCATTCCAAT
>SJXQ01007860.1:0-196025 GCA_006408695.1 Aepyceros melampus
AGCCTGAGTTAGTTCACTCTGGTTACGCGCCGGCGTTCCGGCCCGATTCTTAAGAAGCGCTGCCGCCCGCATCTCCCGCGCCTCCTTGCCAAGCCCCCACTTGCTAGTGGCGGATGCAGGTGTCTGCTCTGCTTCTCCACTGGGGGAATTACCATTGGGCTCGTATTTTTCTTCCCTGTTATCTGCTTCCAAGACTCGCCACAGATTCGGCAGTGAGAGTGTTTCCCGGCATTTGGAAACTTCTCTCTTTTTAAAACTTTTCCTGGGACAGGACTCCCTTCCTAGGACGGAGCTCCCTCCTTACCTCCTTTGTTTATTTTTTCATCTTTTGTGTTTTTCCTACCTGTTTTTGAAGACAATGTCCTGGTTTTCTGGATGCCTGATGTCCTCTGCTCGCATTCAGAAGTTTCCCTGTAGAATTTACTCAGCATTGAGATGTTCTTTTGATGAATTTGTGCAGGAGAAAGTGGTCTCTCCATCCTATTCCTTCACCATCTTAGGCGCCCCCTCGATAATTTATATTTTATCTTCAATTATGTCTTCTCTTCTTCAGTTTAATTTCTCTGTTATTTTTCACATTTTCCCCTAAATTTCAATAAAATGCTTAATTATTCACTTTATTATTTCTTGTCTATTTATATGAGTGCTTGAAACAATATTTCCTCTGATCATTTTTTTGTTACACTTTGGTTATGAAAGGTAGTGTTCTCATTCTCACTTTTTTACCTGGAAAATTTGCAATTTGGATTTATCTACTTTTTGACTTAAGATTTGTTTGTGAGAGACTTAAGGTATTCATGAATATCAAGCATTTTGTTTATAAATATAATGTAAATTTATTGTTTTAAACACATGAGAAAATTTACTGTCTGCACAGGGGACAATGGGTTAGTGGGAAATAGGCTCTAAAGATCTCTTTATTTTGAAGTTTCTTATGTTCCAAGACAAATTTTAGGTTGCCTGAAACTGAGTGATTACCTGTTCTAAACCAAGAAGATGATAGTGATATGGAAACCAGCACAAGATATGAGGCATAAAAAGGGACTATGATGAAAATTTTCATATGGATTCATTGTAAATGCCACCTGAGGCTGAGGAGAGACTTAAGGCTGTTGATATAAGATGAGGCATAGGCAATGGCCTGGGTAGAGGTTGCTCACTGAGGCAGGAACTGGTAGATTAAGCACAAATTTGCAGGGAAAGACAAGGAGAGGCCTGAGCTCTTAGATTTAGGTGCCTCAGAAGTATACAGAAAGCAATGTTCTTGAGACAATTGGGTCTATAAAAAAACTGAGGGGTGGAGACAAATTTTAGAAGCATTTTTATTGAGTTGGTAACATCATATGTGGAAATAACCAAGGAAGGATATTTAAAATGAGAAGACAGTATGAGAAGGGAATCCTGAGATGTCCAGGGATTTGGGGAATGAGCAGATCATGTATAGAATGTGATAAAGGCAGAGAAGAAGGAGGCAGTCTCTCTTGCCACTTAATGGTGACAGCCTTGAAGCAGGCATAGAATCTGCAATGTGGGAAGTAGATGAAAAGGTGTTCATTAAAAGAGCAGATGAGTGAGGTATGAGCAAAGCAATTTTCCAAAACTGAGACATTTCCCTTGTATCTGTATGCTGTATTTTACTTGTCCATTCATCTGTCAGTTGACTTTTGCATTGCTTCCACAGTTTGGCTATCGTGAATAATGCTGTTATGAACATGAGTATATAAATATTTTTTTTCCCCAAACCAAGACCAATTGTAAACAAGAGCAATTGTAAACACTATTATGCTCATTTAATCAACGAGGATATTGAAATAAGTGGTGCTTAAAAAGCTGATACCTCCAGGGAAGGACAAACTGCTATAGAACTCGTGGTTCAGTTGTTGCTGGAGTCCTTACCTAGCAGTAAAATATAGTCTCTCTCAACCACTCTTGCTGTGCTCTAACATCCAGCCAGCACAATCATTTTGACAGCTAGTTATTTAACAAGTTATCAGCAAGCAGGTAATAGCCCTTCAGTTCAGTCAAAATAGTCAAATGAGTTGTAATGTAGACACAGCCTTTCTTTTCAAGATTGATGTCATGGACAGGGATGAGTTAGAAAATAGAACAATAGCACCCTGTATATGAAAGATGTGGTATCTGTCTAAAGTGAAAAAATACTGTTTATTGAGTGGGAATTGTCACTGAAGCTTGGAATAGCTTTAAAAGAAAACCAAACTATGCTAATTTTATTCCAGAGATTGAAACATACGATTTTGGAAGCTTTTGTGGAAAAGAAGGGAAAAAAAAATGAAAAAGGAAGTTAAGATCTTTAAAAAGAGATGCGTGAGTCAGCTTATATACAAACACCATTGCCTTGACCTTGATTTAGACTTCACAACTATTTTATTTCCTGTAGGAAAATAGCTTCAGTGGCACTTCAGAAAATAATCCAATTTTTTTTTTTCAAATAAGGTAGCAAAAAGCCATCTGGGCAAAATTGTACAACATTGCATTCTTAATGAAATCCAAAATACATGTTTTAAAAATGTTTTATGTCCATGACCCTGTGCTCTTACTTAGAAATGCAATATCCTTCTCTCTGTCAAATAAAGGAACAAGCAAACACCCTACGCATTAGACAAAGCTGCTTGATAAATTCCTGCCTGAGGGACTATTGCTCCTTTGAAATACTGGTTGAGCCTCATACTCTTGATCATTTATGTGACATTTTACCATTTTGCTTAATGCAGTGTATAATATTGTACTGTGATTTCCCCCCCTAAATTTTAGCTATCATGTTGTTTGCTGTTGTTTTGCACCAACCCTTGATTACTTCAGAAGTCTGTTCTCTGTATGAACATGGACTGCTCTTGACCATTCAGTTATTTGTTGGATGAATAACTTGCTTTCTTCCTTTCCTCCTTCTCATTTCCTTCCTGATCTTCTTTTGACCAGATTTTTCACTCAGCCCTCTGTGTTAGTTACTTCTGAGGGGATTGGCTATTCCAGATCTCAGTAACCCTACCCCGAGTTTTCCAGTTAAGTCTACTATTCTCTTCTTTGGGCTTCCCAGGTGGGACTAGTTTAAAGAAGCCATCTGCCAATGCAGGAGACCCAGGAGATGTAGGTTCAATCCCTGGGTCAGGAAGATCCCCTATAGGAGGAAATGGCAACCCACTCCAGTATTCTGCCTAGAGGATCCCATGGACAGAGGAGCCTGGTGGGCTATAGTCCATAGGGTTGTAAAAAGTCAGACAAGATTGAAATGGCTGAGCACCCTCTTCCTCTGTGCTCCTCAGAATTGTTATCAATTAAGCAAAATGCAGAACCAGTCTATGTTGGGCTGCTTAGTTTACTGATGTGGTAAATTCAATCTCAAAGTACAGTTCCAGTTTTAATTGCTAATATTAAGTGATTTTTGAATTCCTAATGAAATACCTAATTAGAGCAAATGTTTTTCCCCTCTAACAAGTAATTATAGTATTCCAAACACATTTACTCTAATTAAACAAAGTAGTTTGACTAATTACAATGGTAAGGCAGGACACAGTGTATGTTTTCTTGAAGGTTCTTCCCTCAGAAATTTTCTTTTAGGAAAAGAAATACTCTTGCAGACATTGTCCAGATACCAGGCACACAATGGATGTAGTCTCTCTGGAGATTCAGTGCATGCTCTGTATGATAGAGGTGTCTCTGTGGGATTCCTCTCAACTTCTTTTTTCCCTGTTGAAAGGGAACAAATGACTCCAGAGCACATGAGGTAATTTCCTGAGTCAACTGTTGGAATCTACAGACATTTTCAGGTTAAATTTTTATTTATATACATTTTGTATTAGACACTATTAACAAATCATTTTTAATTTTAATAAAAGAAATAACAGTCTGCCCCAACTTTTTGGCACTCCAAGAGATAACCCACGCTCCCCTGGGTCTTCCTGAGCCCCTGGCTCAACAGTGTGGACCCATGTGCTTGTGACTGGGGGCCAGCATCTATGGTGTCTGAATGCAACGTCATTAAGATCTTTTTTGATTTCTATGTTTTCTTGCCACCTCTTCTTAATATCTTCTGCTTCTGTTAGGTCCATACCATTTCTGTCTTTTATTGTCCCATCTTTGCATGAAATGTTCCCTTGCTATCTCTAATTTTCTTGAAGAGATCTCTAGTCTTTCCCATTCTATTATTTTCTTTTATTTCTTTGCATTGATCACTGAGGAAGGCTTTCTTATCTCTCCTTGCTATTCTTTGGAACTTTGCATTCAGATGGGTACACCTTTCTTTTTCTCCTTTGCCTGTAGCTTCTCTTTTCTCAGCTATTTGTAAGGCCTCATTACACAACCATTTTGCCTTTATGCATTTCTTGTTTTGGAGATGATCTTAATTACTGCCTCCTGTACAATATCATGAACCTCTGCCCATAGTTCTTCAGGCACTCTGTCTATCAGATCTAATTCCTTGAATCTATTTCTCACTTCCACTGTACAATCATAAGGGATTTGCTTTAGGTCATACCTGAATGGTCTAGTGGTTTTCCCTACTTTCTTCAATTTAAGTCTGTGCAATAAGGACCACAATCAGCTCCCAGTCTTGGTTTTTGAACTGTGGTGTCACAGAAGACTCTTAAGAGTCTTTGGACCCAGGGAGATCAAACCAGTCAATCCTAAAGGAAATCCATCCTAAATATTCATTGGAAGGACTGATGCTGAAGCTGAAGCTCCAATGTTTTGGCCACCTGATGCAAAGAAGTGACTCATTAGAAAAGACCATGATGCTGGGAAAGATTGAAGGCAGGAGGAAAAGGGGACAAAAGAGGATGAGATGGTTGGATGGCATCACCGATTCGATGGGCATGAGTTTGAGCAAGCTCCGGGAGTTGGTGATAGACATGGAAGCCTGGCATGCTGCAGTCCATGGGGTTGCAAAAAGTCTGACATGACTGAGTGACTGAACTGAACTGAACTGAACTGGTTGCAAGGTCCTATATGTAATGGTATAAGTCTCATGTGACTCAGCATTGAAGATGGCTAAACCTCAGTCTCCTCTTGGAGCTCTTATATATTGAACTGCTACTGAAATTTGAAATTCTATCCTAAAACGTTACTGCTGGTCTATCTATGCCTTATCCAGCAGATTACTGAGGAAACAGATAATTAGATATTTCCTATTTATCTCTGAACCAAGCTGTCCTGGTATCCCTACTAGAGAGTTCCTGAAAGAAATTCACACATAACCCTTCAAGGATGTCAATCCAGGTACAGGCATCATGTGAGTCATAAACAATGATTGAAGTGGATATATGTGTGGTGTTTTGTTTTGATTTTTTTTTTTTTTTGCTTCTTTATTGTTTGTTTGCTTTGCTTTGCTTTCTGGCTGCACTAAGTCTTCATCATAGTGCATGGACTCCTCACTGTGGTGCATGGGCTTCTCTAACTGTGGCACAGGGTGTTGCCTCACAGCAGGGTGTTATATAAAAATTTATTCTGGAGGTATATGACTGCAAGAAGATAAGCATGAAATGAAGTCATAGGGGAATGCTCCTGGAAAACAATGGATATCACCCAGTCTATGAGGATAGGCTTATAATTTGGCAAGAAAGAGAGTGAAATATACCTAAAAGGAGATTTGGAAGAATTAACAAATTAACACAAGAAGGCAAAGAAAGGAACTGACTATGGCATACAAGACCAACAAATAGGGAGAATGAAGTTCTGCACATGGACAGTGAGGCCAAGAGAGAGCCCAGATCTCAGTTCTGGAGAGTGTGCACGGCATGCCTGTGTTCTACTGTGTTGTTTAACCAACACCCACTGGTGTAATCAATGAGTATTTAACCTCTTTTCTCAGATGCCAACTGTGAATATGACATGTCCATAAACTGATGTGATGGGAAGTAAGTGATCTGTCCCATGAGACAGAAACAGATACATTGCTGTGGAGGCTCAGAGACCACAGGATGGCCTTGCCAGGTTTTCTCTGCTCAGTTCTGTCTTGTAACTCTGCTTAGAGCATATTCATACAGATTGTCATTCCTTCCTTTTTTTCTAAAACCTTCACCATCTTCTCAGACTGGTAGAAGTTTATTCTAATGAAACAGAAAAATGCTTGACACTGTTCTAAGGACTTTTCAGGTATTAACTAATTCAATTTGCCCACTACTGTCTTATGGAGTCAGTATCTGATCTACAGAGTCTGATGATCTTATAGCCTGTATACTTAAAATATAAACCATCATGTGTCTTTGATCCTTTGTTATCATAAATTATCCCCAATTTGTGGCTTCTCTGGCAACTCAGCAGGTAAAGAATCTGTCTGCAATGTAGGAGACTGCAGTTTGATTCCTGGGTTGGGAAAATCCTTTGGAGAAGGGATAGGCTACCCACTTTGGTATTCTTGAGCTTCCCTGGTGGCTCATACAGTAAACAATTCACATATAATGCAGGAGACTTGAGTTTGATCCCTGGGTTAGGAAGATTCCCTGGAGGAGGGTATGACAACTCACTCCAATATTCTTGCCTGGAGAATCCCCATGAACAGAGGTGCCTGGTGGGCTATAGCTCATGGGGTTGCAGAAAGAGTAGGACACGACTGAGCTTCTAAGCACAGCACAGCACAGCATCCCCAGTTTATCCATATAGAACGTTCTGCATCTCCTCTGAATTCACTGAGCATTCTGCGTTCATCAAATACTTATGCATCATCGTTTTATATTGGGAGTTCTTGACACGTGAGTCATGGGTGTTTTATATTTAAAGTAAATCACTAAATATTTTTAAAAGAATGAGTGATCCTGTATCCAACAGAGAAAGCTCCTAAATAGTCCTACATTCCTGTTTTATATATTTATTTTTTTCATTTTCTTGGTTTTGGAAATGACAGGAATACGTCTTTGTCTAGTCTTATTTTGACAGCAAAACTGCAGAATGCCTACTTGAATGTTTTGTGATTCACTTACTTAGTATATCTTTCTTCATATAGACAGGGATTAGGCAAATCTTTGAAGTTTTTCATTTGTCCCCTTCTTATTTCTCTTTTATGGTCCTCTCTTATGTCCTGGAATTTGCTATCTATACATTGCAATGACCTTCATCCTAGAATCTGATCCATATCTATGTTTATTAAAAGGTCCTATGCTTACTTCCATTTGAAAATCCAACTTTTGAGGTTTTCTTAGTACTTAGCAGAATAGATGAATTTATACTAAAGTATTAATGAATGTCCCCTGATGCTTCGTATTATATTTGCTTTGAAACTGCTGTCTTAAGGAGATATCTGTTAACATATTTGAACTTTTGAAAATAATATATTTTTGCTGCAGTCTAATGTTTCTCCTCCATGCTCCAAATACCTTGTGAAATTCAAAGGGAATCAGGTAACTGAATCTTCCTTTTAATCAATGCAAAGATTATTCACTTAAAGCACTCATGAATACTTTTCATAGATTCTAACTCAGAGGAACCTGCGTAATGCTCATTAAAACTTTAGCCTCTGTTTAGGTGACCTGTTAGTTATGATGGCTTATAATGGTTTTGTCCTCCAAGCTCTAAAGTTAGACCATTAATCTAATGTAATCAAGTTTTGAAGGATAGGCTTATAAAAAGTAAACCAAAGAGAATTATTCTCCTACAGATTCCCTTTGCCTCCTGATATGATACCATTTGCTTAGCAGAGTTCACTTCCCTGCATGATGGAATAAATTAGAATGTTAACTAGACAAATGTTAAAGCAAATAAAAGATATGGATTGTAAGGTTTCGATTTCAAGTAGAGAATCCAGATAAGTTCTAACCACTGCTTTCATTAAAATCAGGAACAGAAAAATAAAATTTACTTTAAAGCTTTTTTTTTCCCCCGAGGGCAAAATTTCAACTCATCCAAACTCTGACATCCTGAAACTTGTTAAACCATCTTAGGAGAACTAAATACTAGAATCATCTTAGGCAAGACACATTCCACTCTCTGTGCATCAGTTTTCCACACCATGAAGTGATTGTTCTGATCTGTGAATCTCTAAGATACTTTGCAATTTTGCACATTGTTAATTCCAAATGAGTTTTTTTTTATTCTTACTATTTTATTTTATTTTTTAATTTTTATTTTTACTTTATTTTACTTTACATTACTGTATTGGTTTTGCCATACATTGACATGAATCCGTCTTGGGTGTACATGAGTTCCCAATCCTGAACCCCGCCTCTGCCCTCCCACCCCATATCAACTCTCTGGATCATCCCCATGCACCAGTCCCGAGTATCCTGTATCCTGTATCAAACATAGACTAGCGATTCGTTTACTACATGATAGTATACATGTTTCAGTGCCATTCTCCCAATCATCCCACCTCCTCCCTCTCCCTCAGAGTCCAAAAGTCCATTCTATACATCTGTGTCTCTTTTGCTATCTCGCATACAGAGTTATTACCATCTTTCTAAATTCCATATATATGTGTTAGTATACTGTATTGGTGTTTTTCTTTCTGGCTTACTTCACTCTGTATAATCGGCTCCAGTTTCATCCATCTCATTAGAACTGAATTCAAATTTATTCTTTTTAATGTGAGATTTTTTTCAGTTAGCATGAAGTCAAATGCTACATTTTTATTTGCTTTCTGATTTCCCTTCTTTTTTTTTTTTCATTTAATAAGAAAGAGTTCATGAATCTTTTCCTATCTGTTTGATTATGGGAAATTATGAGCACTTGGAGATAATTTTAAATTTAAATTGTATTTACCTTTCTCTCTTACTCCACCAGGGACATGCACATGTAAAAATGCTTGCCTTCTTCCATCTATGCCCTGCTGATTCATTAGGAAAACATCAGAAGTGAGAGGCTCCTTCTCCTCTGTTAACAATAACAGGAATTAAACATACATAGAAGAAATTGAAATCCTTCAAAGGATTTTGCATGTAGTATTTGATATTTATTTTCCTAGATGGCACTTGTGGTAAAGAACCCACCTGCCAATGCGGGAAACATAAGAAGCACAGGTTTGATCCCTGGGTCATGAAGATCCCCCGGAGGAAAGCATGGCAGTCCACTCCAGGATTCTTGCCTGGAGAATACCATGGACAGAGGAGCCTTATAGGCTACTGTCCATAGGGTTGCAAAGAGTCAGACATGACTGAGGTGACTTAGCACAATTAGCACACACACACACACATTATGATGTAGTGAGCATCAATGCCCATTTTGCAAATGAGGAAATATGTTACAGAATAGGAACTGAACTACTCTACAAAACCCACAGGTGTTGTTATGGGTACAAGAGTCATAGTTCTATGCTTCCTCTCATAATCACTTACCCTGTCAGTGCACATGAACACAGTAACACATACACCTCACAAACATACAGAATGAAGAGTCAAGCAATAAAATCTATTTATGTAAGTCATCATCTCTGTCTAGAATAATTATAAGAATTACAACATTATGTAAAGCAAGAAGATAGTGAAAGCTCAACAAAGGCAATTGTTTTTATTAATTTTGCCTCCTTTCTCATCTATAAATTCTGATAAGTCCTACTGAAACAGAAGAACAAACTTGTTTCCATACAGAATCTATTCCTTGAGTTCTAGACTTTGTACTTTGTTGCCTGTGCTTAGTCATGCTGACTCTACAGTTTTGTAAAAGAATATTTCCGATAGCCTAAAATATACAGGCAACCCATTCTTAAGGCTCTGACTTAAAGGTGTAACAGCTTTCCATTAAAAAGTTGTGGAATAGTGAATGACATTTTGCCATGTGATTTGTTGAAGATTTAAGGAACATCTTAACCAGACTTTTAATGACAGCTGCAAGGAAAAAGGAATCAATACAGCACTAAGAAGTTTGCAACAACCAATCATACCCCTCCACTTGTAATAAAAACAAAGTCTGAATTCTAAATCCAGGAAGATGGTTCTTTTGGATAGTAGTCCATCATTTCCTTGGTCCTCTGGCTTTCCAAAGTTTATTGGCCTATCAGGTGGTGAGTAGTACAAGCTTCGATTTAGTATCACTACCTCAATGTGGTTGGAAGAACTCTAAATATAAGAGTGATTAATGCTTGATGCTCAATTCATTCTCTGGGAATGTTGATGTATTCTTCTTTTATATAGTTTCAGGGTCTCAGATCTGGATAATTCCTCTATCAAATAAACAAGTTCTTGATATTCCACTAGTCATTTTGCTTAGACTCAATTGCACTATAATAATAATAATGATTAAAAAAGTTTCAATGGCTTAAAACAGCAAAGGTTGACTTGTGCCCTCCTATACATACTGAGATAGTATTCCATATCTCTTACATCCTAGAATCAGACTGAAGACAAAGCCCCCATCTGGGATATACCAGTCTCAGGGAACAAGGGAAAAAGAGAGATTAGGGAAATACGAGACTCTTCACATTTCTGCTCAAGAACTGGAAATATTACTTCTGCTCAATTTTATTTGGCAAAGCATGTCATTTGAATTAGCCTCATGTCAAGGGGTTGGGGAAGTATAATCATCATACAGGCAGAGATAGTCAATATTTAAAAATAGTACTTTATCTACATGTACCTCAGTGTTCATTGCAGCACTATTTACTATAGCCAGAACATGGAAGCAACCTAAATGTTCATCAACAGAGAAATGAATAAAGAAAATGTGGTGAATACATAAAATGGCATATTACTCAGCCATGAAAAGAATGAAATGCCATTTGTAGTAACATAGATGGACCTAGTGGTGATTCTACTAAGTGAAATAAATCAAGCAAAGAGAAATATCATATGATATTGCCTATAGGCAGAATACAAAAAAGAAGTGATATAAATCAGCTTATTTACAAAACAGAAACAGACTCAAAGATTTTGAAAACAAACTTAAGGTTACCATGGGATGAGGTGGAGGGATAAATTTGGATATTGGGATTGGCATATAAACACTGCTGCTACTGCTGCTGCTGCTGCTGCTAAGTCGCATCAGTCATGTCCGACTCTATGTGACCCCATAGATGGCAGCCCACCAGGCTCCCCTGTCCCTGGGATTCTCCAGGCAAGAATACTTGAGACGGTTGCCATTTCCTTCTCCAATACATGAAAGTGAAAAGTCAAAGTGAAGTCACTCAGTCGTGTCCAACTCCTAGCGACCTCATGGACTGCAGCCTGCCAGGCTCCTCCATCCATGGGATTTTCTAGGCAAGAGTACTGGAGTGAGGTGCCATTGCCTTCTCTGATATAAACAGTACTGTATATAAAATAGATAACTAATAACAATCTGCTGTATTGCACAGGAAACACTATTCAATACTTTGTAATGGTCTAGCTATATGAAAAAATAATCTAAAAATGAGTGTATACATGTATATGTATAACAGACTCACTTTGCTCTATGCTTGAAACTAACACACTACTGTAAATCAATAACCTAGCGACCTCATGGACTGCAGCCTGCCAGGCTCCTCCATCCATGGGATTTTCTAGGCAAGAGTACTGGAGTGAGGTGCCATTGCCTTCTCTGATATAAACAGTACTGTATATAAAATAGATAACTAATAACAATCTGCTGTATTGCACAGGAAACACTATTCAATACTTTGTAATGGTCTAGCTATATGAAAAAATAATCTAAAAATGAGTGTATACATGTATATGTATAACAGACTCACTTTGCTCTATGCTTGAAACTAACACACTACTGTAAATCAATATGCTACAATAAAAATTTAAAACAAACAAAAAATAAAAGTAGAAATGAGGAGTAAGAAAATAAACATTGAATGTCTTGCTTTTTCTTTGCTGTTAACCAACTTCTTTATTCCTATCTTCTCTCATTTGCGATAGAACAGGAAAGTATTTTAAGTAATCACAATATAATTTATCAGATATAACCAAAAAAAGAAAATTTCCAAGCTAAAAATAGTAATCTATCACAAAGTAGCGTATTTCTAAGCTATTTAAATTTTTTCCCATCTATGTGGATGGCTGAAAAATTTGGTTCATCAATTGCTCATTTTTTATTTATATATTACTCCTCAGGTGCCCATAGAAGTTGTTCAAGATACCATGCTATGGCTTGTGAGTGGCAAAGAGAGAAAGAAAATGTCATCTACATGTAGCAAGAAAATTTCTGATAGAAAAAGAAAAAAAAAATTTACTCTATTGAGGGGACATCTCTGTGTGTGTGTGTTTGCATGTCTTTGAAAGCTGGACATGTTGTCAAACACACACACACATGCACACCCAAACACTTCTAATAGCAGTGGACATTCATGTTTAGCCTTTTGAAGACGGCAAGGGGTAGAGAAAAAACAGCATGAACAAAGCCACATGGACTTCAAATGTACTCTGTGTTCAGGGAACGTAAACTAGTAACAGCAGAGGGCATGTCTTATACTGCTCAAGTCTCTATGTATACTCAGCAATTGTTTCTTGAAAAGGAATTTCTAAAAGTGTTTTTCTCGCCGACTCCGTCTCCACCTTCGAATCACCCTGGATCCACCGGGGCTGGACCCCAGCACAATCAGCTTACAGATGTTTTTTCTGGGATAGAAGACAGTTATAGGATTTTCCAGGTGGTGCTAGTGGTAAAGAACATGCCTGCCAATGCAGGAGACATAAGAGATGCAGGTTCAATCCCTGGCTGGGGAAGATCCTTTGGAGGAGGAAATGGCAACCCACTCCAGTATTCTTGCCTGGAGAATCCCATGGACAGAGGAGCCTGGTGGGCTACAGTCCATAGGGATGCAAAGAGTCAGACATGACTGAAGTGATTTAGCACATATATCTGGAAATTAGGATGAAACAAACAAAAATTTGTAGGACTGAGTCTGGAGTCTGTTGCCACATGCTACTGCCTCTCCTGATATCTAGAGCATATTCACCCATTATCTTCATTTATGCTTCCTGCCTCCTCTTGTTAAATTACCCTAGACAACAATAAGGGTTTGCTCTACCACTGCAAGTAAAGTGTTCTTGCCAAAGTCTTCAATGTCTGCTTATTGATAAATCTAGTTTATACAGTTTTTTGACACACCAGTGAAAAGCTGTAGGCCACTCTTAACTGGTCTCTTACTTTGGCTCTTATGACACTACACAGTATTTTTCTCTAGGTTCTCCTGTTATCTTTTTTATCTCTGACCATCCCTTACATGTTGATTTCCCTCCCACTCTATCCTAGGATCTCTTCTGTTTTTACTTTATACTCTCTCCTGTGGAAACAGAATCCCTTGCTTCTTATCTCACTCCATTCACCACCATTACCCTGACTCTGAGCAGTGAGCACAGCAGCAAAGCACAGATGTTAGGAAGCCAGATATGCTCAGTCGCTCAGTCTTTTGACTCATTTTCCCTCCTACCTCTTAGAGCCTCCTACATTTCCTTGCTTTTAGAATATATATATTCATTATATCTTACCTTTATTTTGTCTTAACTCTTTGAATGTTACTTTCTTTAAGGCCTATGGATTCAATAGTCTACAGGTTTTTTTCTTGTTTATTACAGTTTAAAAGAGGTCATTCTCTTTGAATGCTTCTATTGCTATCATTTCCTCAAGTAGTTCTGCACTGTTAGTAAATATAAAGTGTTTCCCATTGTTTCCTCTCTCCTTTCCTTCTGAGGAATTAAATTGTCAGCAACACTAAGACAGGAATATGTAAGTGTTTCTAATTTTAGCATAAATAACTCTAAAATATGTATATAGGTGAAGCTCTTATCCCTATGATGTCTTGCCTATGTAAGAATTGGGGCATTTTAAAACAGATATCTACCACAGTCTCTATCTATTTGAGCAGTGCATATATGCTTTAAAAATTCATATAATTTGTCCCTCCTTCTCCTTTAACCTAACAAAATATCTGCACTGCTTTTCTACACTAAGATTCTTGGATTTTTCATAAGGGTGCCCATTTCAATAAATTGTGTCATAACACAATTCTTATTTTTTATTTCCATCATTGCCTCCTAAGTTTGAATCACATTTGTAGTAGGCAGCATTCTAAGATGGCCATAAAGATCCCCCCTGACTCTCGCTCTGGTGTACAGGCCTTACATAATCTCCTCCTCTTAAATATGATCAAATCTATGAATATCACAAGATACACTACTCCAGTTAAGTTACTAATCAGTTGACTCTGAGGTAATCAAAAGCAAATGGGCTTGGCATAATCAGGTGAGCCGAGAAAGAAGCCAATGACCTTCTTTAAAAGAAGGTTATCAGGGAGACACTTCTGCTGGTCCAGAAAATTCACTTTCTCCACTTTTCTGAACCTATCACTACTACAGTTTAACCATGTTTCCCAAATTTTCCTAATGATAAGAATTCATGTTGTGAACTGCCATTAGCAATCGATCACATGACAAGGAAATATGGGCAACTTGAAGAATCACCTGGGTGCTTGATTCCACACCCAGTGATAAGGATCTTCAGGAGGAGGGGCTTGGTTATCTGCTTTGTCAATAACTGCTTCTGGTGAATCTTACCGAGAAATTGGGGAAATGCTGGTTTATGCCATGGTTCAGAAAACCAGCTTATCTTATTTGACATTAGTTATGGAACCACCTGATAAATCATTGTATTTCTTAATACTTCCAAAATCATGATATTCAACTGAAAAAAAAAAGGAAAGAAAACTCCACTGTGTCCCTACACGCTCCATTTCCTACCCCAAACTGAAAAATTACTGGACATTTTATCATTATTTATTCTGGTAATAAAACATATGCTCCTGGGCCTCACTGTGCTTGGATTTCACCCTCTTCACCCAGCACAGGACAGATGACATGAAAAGCAGTATATTAACTACATATACTCAGTCTGGGGTGGGAGACACCACGTGCCATGCAATATCATACAGAGTAGGGGGTGGGGTTGTATTCAGGAACCAAGTGAAGAACCAGGGTCTGCAGGAAGCAGGCTTTTTAGTGTCAGAACGGAGGGGTGATCCATGGTACTCTTGGAGGATGTAATTGGTTTGTTTTAATAATTCCACAGATGGACAAGGAACTGAAACTTGCTAGTCAGAGATAAGAAGGAACTGTGTCTAGTCTCCTGGATGAGGATGGTTGTTAGACAAGGGGACCTTATCCACGGGGCCAGAGTGATGAGGAAAACTTACACCTAGGCTATTTGAGGCTCTCCTGGTTTCACTGAATGCCAGAGCATAACATAATTTGGGGCCTTAATTTTAGGCCTTACACACACAATCTCAAATGAACAGAGGTAGGCAAGACCCTCAGTATATCCTGAATATGTGTACCTGGAAGGGTTGATGCCATACTTAACCATGCTGGATGAGCAAATCGTTAATGTATATTTACATGTAACCATTTTTTGTTTGGATAACTGTGATATTGAATGGTTTGCCTCAAAGATGAATAGAGATCATTCTGTTGTTTTTGAGATTGCATCCAAGTACTGCGTTTTGGACTCTTTTGTTGACCATGATGGCTACTCCATTTCTTCTGAGGGATTCCTGCCCGCAGTAGTAGATATAATAGTCATCTGAGTTAATTCACCCATTCCAGTCCATTTCAGTTCACTGATTCCTAGAATGTTGACGTTCACCCTTGCCATCTCTTGTTTGATCACTTCCAATTTGCCTTGATTCATGAACCTGACATTCCAGATTCCTATGCAATATTGCTCTTTACAGCATCAGACCTTGCTTCTATTACCAGTCACATCCACAACTGGGTATTGTTTTTTCTTTGACTCCATCCCTTCATTCTTTCTGGAGTTATTTCTCCACTGATCTCCAGTAGCATATTGGGCACCTACTAACCTGGGACTTCCCTGGTGGCTCAGACAGTAAAGCGTCTGTCTACAATGCGGAAGATCCGGGTTCAATCCCTGGGTCGGGAAGATCCCCTGGAGAAGGAAATGGCAGTCCACTCCAGTACTATTGCCTGGAAAATCCCATGGACAGAGGAGCCTGGTAGGCTACAGTTCATGGGGTCGCAAAGAGTCGGACACGACTGAGTGACTTAACTCACTCACTCACTAACCTGGGGAGTTCCTCTTTCAGTATCCTATCAGTTTGCCTTTTCATACTGTTCATGGGGTTCTCAGGGCAAGAATACTGAAGTGGCTTGCCATTCTCTTCTCCAGTGGACCACATTCTGTCAGACTTCTCCACCATGACCCACCTGTCCTGGGTTGCCCCACAGGCATCGCTTGGTTTCATTGAGTTAGACAAGGCTGTGGTCCTAGTGTGATTAGACTGACTAGTTTTCTGTGAGTATGGTCTCTGTGTGTCTGCCCTCTGATGCCCTCTTGCAACACCTACCATCTTACTTGGGTTTCTCTTACCTTGAGTGTGGGGTATCTCTTCATAGCTGCTCCAACAAAGCACAGCCGCTGCTCCTTACCTTGGATGAGGGTTATCTCCTTACCGCTGCCCTTCCTGACCTTCAACGTGGGATAGCTCCTCTAGGCCCTCCTGGGCCCACTCAGCCACTGCTCCTCGGGTTGTTCCTCCCGGCCACCGCCCCTGGCCTCGGGGCATGGGGTAGCTCCTCTCGGCCATCTCCCTAGCTTCAGACGCAGGGTAGCTCCTNCATAGGCAAAACACTCTCTGACATAAATCACAGCAGGATCCTCTATGATCCACCTCCCAGAATACTGGAAATAAAATCAATTGCTTTTTTTTAAACAATTCTTTTTTTACATATCTGGAGTAAATCCTAAGGAAGACTGATAAAGTAATGTTGGCTTCATCTCAGGTTGCATGGTGGGTAGATGAATTTGTATTGCATCCAAAGAAAAGAACCCACCTGCAATGTAGGAGACTGGGATTCAGTCCCTGGCTCAGGAAGATCCCCTGAAGAAGGAAGTGGCAACCCACTCCAGTATTCTTGCCTGGAGAATTCCATGGACAGAGAAGCTTGGTGAGCTCTTGTCCATGGGGTTGCAGAGCTGGACATGCCTGAACAACTAACACTACACACTAACTCTGATTTCAGTTGAATTTCAGTAAGTAACAGCCATCTCAAATAGTTATAAGTAGATATTAAGCTATATGTATTTGAATAGCATTCAGTATATTATCTAAAGCCATTTGGCACATCTCTTGCTATATAGAAACTTAAAATACTGCAAGTTGAGATGAAGGAAGCATTTAAGTGAAGACTCCCTTTGTCCGGTATGCAAGTCCTTGTGTATATGAGTTGTGGAGCTGGATAAAGTCCTCCACTGTTTTTCTTTAAAAAAAAATTATTTATGTTTAATTGGAGGATAATTTCTTTATAATACTGTGTTGGTTTCTGTCATAATCAACATAAATTAACCATAGATATACAGGCAAGAATAAACAATGGAGAAAAGGCAGTCTCTTCAATAAGTGATGTTGGGAAAACTGGACAGATGCGTGTAGAAGAATGAAATTAGAATATTTCCTAACACCACACACAAAGATAAAATGGATTAGGGACCTAAATGTAAGGTCAGAAACCATAAAACTCTTAGAGGAAAACATAGGCAGAACACTCCTTGATATAAATCACAGCAAGATCCTCTATGACCCACCTCCTAGAGTAATGGAAATAAAAACAAAAATAAACAAATGGGACCTAATTAAACTTAAAAGTTTTGCACAGCAAAGGGAACCATAAACAAGGTGAAAAGACAGTCCCAGAATGGGAGAAAATAATAGGAAATGAAACAACTCATGAAGGATTAATTTCCAGAATATACAAAATTTTCTAGTCCTGGGGAATGTGGTTTAATCATAGCCTTTCCTCCAGTTCATTGCCCCAAACTGTGTTACTGCAACTCCTGTCTCTTCCACTCAGGTCACCATGCCAACCTTTTGCTCACTTGGCAAATGTTTAAGGAGGACCTGCCACCTACCAAGTACTGTGCTAAAGGCTGGGAATAGAGTAGTGGACAAGGCAGGAATGGTCCCTGTTCTCACAAAATTGTCAGTTTCTGGGGGGAGAAGAGTGAGTAAGCAAACTAGAGGTGAAATAAATGTTACCAAAAAGTTGGGAGTAAAAGAAATTAGACAAAACAGGACCTACATTACTCAAGGGATATGCATGATCTCCTTTTCAAAACTCTAGGAAAATGAAGCCTGTATGAAGTAACAATGGTACTAATGATAGAAGTAAAAACCATTACCATTTATTTAGTGTTCTTCACTAAACAAATTTTAGTATCTTCAAGACTTCAAATTGACTCTATAAACCTTAAATGCATACTGCTATGTGAAAGAAAACAATCTAAACATGCCACATACTGTATGATTCCAAACATCTGAAAAGTCTAAAAAGGCAAACTATGGAGACAGTAGAGAGATGAGTGTTTGCCAGGGTTTCGGGGTGGGGAATGAATAGATGCAGCATAGACTTTTAGGATGTGAAACTATTCTGAATGATACTGTCTGTGGTGGAGACATGGCATCCATGTGTCCACATTCATAGAATAGGTAAACAATGAAGCCTAGTTTAAAATATGGACTTCAAGTGGCAACACTATATCAGCATTGACTCATCTATTATGACAAATGTACCACAAAAGTGTATGGGCATGTGTTCTGTCGCTCCGTGGTGTCTGACTCTTTGCCACCCTTTTGGACTGTACCCACCCCCCATCCCACCAGATCTTCATCCATGGGATTTCCCAGGCAAGAATGCTGGAATGGGTTGCCATTTCCTCCTTCAGGGGATCTTCTCAACCCAAGGTCTGAACCCTCCTTCATTGCAGGTGGATTCTTTACTGCTGAGCCATTGAGGAAGCCCCTCACAGGAATGCACAATGTTAATAACGGAAATTGTTGGGGAGTGAGGTGGTGTATTGAACAATACTTTCTGATCAGTTTTTTTTTTTGTAAACCTAAAACTAAGGAAAATAAAAAGGATTTTGATTAAAACAAAATAACCAAAAATCTCTAGGAAGAATCCACTAAAATTAGCCTGTTTTTTCAGGTGAAGAAACAAAGACCCAGAGACTTGTCTGCTTTTCTACGAACAGTGAGGGGCTGAATTAGGACTTGAATCCACGTCTAAGTTCCTGTTCAGGTAAGACCAGAAATACTTTGACCAGGTCCCAGTGCCTGTTCAGGTAAGACCAGAAAGTGTTTCTTCACTCTCTGTACTCAGCCTTACTCTCTTCCCTTAGCTGTTAATGGATTCATTATTCCTGGGCAGGTGGAATTAGAACCTCTTAAGTACCTTTGCCTCCTTGTTCTTTCTCTTACAATCCTGCAACTGCAATCTTTCATCCAATGGATCCTACTTTCTCTGTGTTTCTTGGTCGCATCTTTCCTTCCCCCCTTTCCTAGCCATCAATCACTGCTTTGGTTCACATGGTTGTTATAAACTCAGCTGCCAAAACATCAAAGCCAAATTTCACTGTCAAATCTAAGCAACTATAATGGACTTTACTATTTGGGTACTTGTGCTCACCTCTTTTTTTTTTTTTTTTGATTTGGGAAAGAAAGATTTATGTAAACCCATTCCTATTTCCATCTTCTTAACCTTGCTCATACCTCCGTAAGTAGTCATTGTATTAAAGTCTGTTTATTTGAGTCATCTGGGATGAATTCTGTTTTCTGCTTGTGTGCTTACTAATAAAGAGGTATTCATGGATATTTGCCAAACTGATTTAGAACTGAGAAGGCAGTTCATTTTTTGTTGTTTTGTTGTATTTGTTCAATTTAGCATAAACATTTTACTACAACAACAACGAAACAGGTGAAACGCCTTTCAGTTTTTACTCTGAATTCCTGCTTCGTGTTTTGTTTGGAGTATTCTTATTACATTTTCAAGAAAGTATAATTTTCTTTAAAATGCATGATTATTTACAACTTTGTTATATTTTTGTGATTTTTGTAAAAAGGTCTCTTAGCTGTTCTTCTTTTTCTAAAGAATTATGTCCTAGATGGAATAATGAAAACAAAGAGGAAATGCCTGTTATAAAGCTGTTTCTCGGGAACCACGTAGAGGTTAAATTATGTCTCAAAGAGATCCAAAGCACTTGTGGGATCACTTTATTAGCCTAAAATTTTGTTCTATTTAACTCTTTCCTGAAACCAGAATGCTATTAAAGTGGTGCTTGGTAAACCTTTTGTACTTCAGGTATTTTCACTGGAATTATTAGAATTAGGTTTAACCTGTTGATTACTAAATGATTCAGTTGTTATTTTTTATGATTTAAGCTGGGCTACTTCAAATGCATCTAGTTGCTCGCATTTTCATCTCTAGGCACATCTATAACTGTTATACTGAGAAACTTGAACATGGCTGTCACTTTAACTGTGTCCAGAAAATTCATATATGAAAACTGAAGCTTGCACATCACACAGTGGATGATTATTTGTGTTGCCTTTCAACCTTGTCCAGATAACCTTGAACAAACCCCTTGACTTTTCTGAATTTCAGTGTCCTTTTAGGGGAGGGAGGTGGAGGATAGGGTTGATAATACCTTCCTTTATGCAAAATACATTACAGAGAATGATGCAAATAAGGGGATAGTCATTTGCTTCTATATTTAGAAAGATATATTTGATAATGTTATCTAATATCTTATGGTTCCTTGAGTAGCAAAACACTCTGGAAAATACCTCAGTTAGTCTCAGCTGGAAGCTCTAACCTTAGAAGACAAATTATATGGCTAATATTGAATACATTTTTGTCTGAATGCTTGTAAAATGGCATGTGTATATATATATATATATATATATATATATATATATAAACTCATTCTATATCATTCTTGGTATCACTTTTCCTTTCCTTTTCTTTTTTCCATTTTTGCAAAATGAATAGTCCCTAAATTGAGTATATTTCTTTCATGTCTATGGTCCTCAAGAGGAAAACTTGGGAAATATATTCTTGTTTTGGGGGACTTTACTGTAGACATTTCATAACCATTATAGGAAATTTNAATGAGTTTATATATATATATATATATATAAACTCATTCTATATCATTCTTGGTATCACTTTTCCTTTCCTTTTCTTTTTTCCATTTTTGCAAAATGAATAGTCCCTAAATTGAGTATATTTCTTTCATGTCTATGGTCCTCAAGAGGAAAACTTGGGAAATATATTCTTGTTTTGGGGGACTTTACTGTAGACATTTCATAACCATTATAGGAAATTTCTTGTCGCTGTTGAATTTTTTTTTTTTTAATTCAAAGCCCTTCTTTTGAATATTTCTCCTTTTCCTGATGAATTTTTCCTCCTGGATTTTCTCAGCTAGTCCTTTTAATATTTATAGTCTAAATGTTTCAGTCAATAAATAACAATGTTCACTGGTAAAGCTAAGAGGGGACCTGAGGAATCTGTGTTTTAAGTTAAATAACCCATTAGCTGTATTGAAATGATCCTCTTTAGCCTGGAGCCAAAATGGTAACTATCAGAAAGAGATGAGGCTAAAAATAATTCAACGTGATGAATGGCTCTTGGATTCCTATACTATCAAGTCGTGGATTATCTGCAGCAGATTTTCGGTTCTGAACTCCTTTCATTTATCTATGGTTCATATTTTCAGATCAAAATTTTTGTTCTTTAAAACAAATGGTATATTATAAAAAATAATCATAGGCAACTTTACTAGTGCAGAAAGGCTGGCCTCTATAACAGAAGCAACAAAGCGCTTCATGTGTAACACAAGGCACATTTATTTCTCACTGGTGCAGTGATAGTTCAGTGTAGTTGATGGGGTGGGGCTCTTGCTCCACTTATTCACAGATCCAGTGGTTCCATCCTGTGGGTCTGCCGACTCTAGGTAGTTTAGCTGGCTGACAGGCGAATGGATGGGGCTCATGTCTTGAAGCCAGTAAATGACTCACATCCATTCAACTTATATTCTAGTCTCAAGAACATATATAACTGCAAAGGAGGCTGAAAATTTAATTTAGTAGTTTTCCTAGGAAAAAGAAGAATGTGTACAGCATTTATTAATATTCACATGTGTCAGGTACTGTTCTGAATCCATTTTATGGATCAATTCTTTTAATCCTCAGAATGACCTGAGAGATAGTTTAACCATTTGCCAGATGAGGAAAATGGGTCACAGAACTAGTAGATGGGTGAATCAGAACATGAAATCAAGTAAACTGGCTTGAGTACATTTCTTACCTATTATACATTCTGTGTATATTCATATACAGGGTGTGCATAATCATGTTCCTATTCACTAAATGTATTATAGACAATAAGTGAATATTTTAAAATTTTCTTTTTCATATGGACTTGAACAGTGATACTACCTATACTTGGTACAGGGTCTGTATATGTGGGAGGAGGTGGTCCAGAGAAAAATTTAGGTAAAAGCATCAGGAGGCTTTAAAATGATCTTTCCCTTTAGTCCAGCAATTCTATTAGTTTTTTAAGGAAACTCTCAAATGAATGCAAGAAATTTAAATATAAAGATATTTTTCACAATGTTGTTTAAAATAACAAAACTTCAGATACAACCTAGCTGTCTGATATCAAAGTATAGATTAAATACATTTTGAGATATAGGCAATGCTTTATTCTGCAACCATTAAAGATGAGAATACACATACAAATTTATGATATGAAATATGCTTACTTATTTTATTTTATTATTATTTTTTACTTTTATTTATTTTTTTACAGCTGATGAGGTTTTATTTATTTATTTATTGTTTTACTTTACAATATTTTATTGGTTTTGCCATATATCAACATGAATCCACCATGGGTATACATGTGTTCCCCATCCTGAATCCCCCCTCCCACTTCCCTCCCCGTACCATCCCTCTGGGTTATCTAGCCAGGACATGGAAGTAACCTAGATGTCCATCAGCAGATGAATGGATAAGAAAGCTGTGGTACATATACACAATGGAGTATTACTGAGCCATTAAAAAGAATACATTTGAATCAGCTCTAATGAGGTGGATGAAACTGGAGCCTATTATATCAAGTGAAGTAAGCCAGAAAGAAAAACACCAATAAGTATACTAATGCATATATATGGAATTTAGAAAGATGGTAACAATAACCCTGTATGCGAGACAGCTTACTTATTACTTTATATGTATACAAGTTACAAAATAATTCATGCATTAGGAAAATGTCTTTATTTTTGAAAGTGTATACATTGGAGGGACTGATGCTGAAGCTGAAACTCCAATACATTGGCCACCTGATGTGAAAAACTGACTCATTGGAGAAGACCCTGATGCTGGGAAAGATTGAAGGTGCGAAGAGAAGGGGACGATAGAGGATGAGATGGTTGGATGGCATCACTGACTCAATGGACATGAGTTTGAGTAAGCTGCAGGGGTTGATGATGGACAGGGAAGCCATGGGGTTGCAAAGAGTCAGACACTACTGAGTGACTAAACTGAGCTGAACTTTTTTTTGCATAGAAAACCTTGCAAAAAGAAATGAAACAAAATGTGAATACTGATTAGTTTTAGGTGGTAGAATTTTCTTATTTTTAAAATGTTGATTATTTTCATTTTCTAATACATCTAAAAATGATGTTTTACTTGTATGATGAAACAGAGAAAGCAACAAAGCAGGATGTTTACATTGAGAAGGAGATATGTTTGCTTAACATGGAGAATGATAGAGACGTATATTTATAAATTCCACAAAAACTCCTGGCTATTCCAAGGGGTAGTTAATTATGTTTGTTTACATGCATTCAGTTATAATATTTTCATTCATTCTCATTACATGTAAGATGCTTATTTTGTGTCCTCCAGTTTTGGCAGGACCTTCCAATTTTGGCAGGATCCAGTATATGATAGTAGGAAAGACACAAGCTATGCTCTCTAAGAGCCTGTTGAGCATAGTAGGAAAGAGGTTTAAGATGACCCTAGTTCTGAGAGAATTAACATTTATAGGTGCTGGAGGCTATGGTTTTATGTGATATAATTGTGTACAAATTGTGGATATTTTCAATCACATTCAGTTCTCATTATCAACTTGAAATTATCTAGTGTCAGAAAAATTAGATTCTAGGTTTCCAGTTCCTTGAATTCCTTTATCTCATGTGCCTGAGAAAATTCTAAAGAAACTTCTAGAAGGACCTGTTCAGCACATCAAAGAGTCATTAGGTAGGACAGAATCTTATAAAATTTCTTGAGGACACTTATGGGTTAAAATCTTCTGAAATATCTCCAGGGGGTAACATACTAGCAAGCTCTGGGTTTAAAAACGCATCTGTACATTTCATGGCTCATATTTCATATTTGAGCTTCTGGAAAGCAAGACAGCAATTTGATTTAATTCAACACACATGTATTGTAATTGCATTATAATATTTATTATAATTGCATTACAGCATTTACCATCACTTCAGGAGAAATCTCAGTAATTAGAGACTTCAGCAGTCAGTCATTGTTGCCTTCTTTCAAAGTGTAGGATATCCCCCAGCCTCTGCCGACCCAGAACACTGCACCGTAATTGTCTTGTTTATCCCATGAGACTGTGTATAGCCTTGAGGCCAGAGTCTTTGTGCCCACATCACCCAGTGTGCTTCCTAGAATTTGGTAGGCGCTTAATAATTACCTTTTGGGAAAATCTATTCCTCATTCTTTTGCTCCTTTTTAACATTTAATTGTTCATTAGTATTTATTTCAAAGGACTAGCTAGCTAGAGAGAGAGAGATAAATCCTTGGTCAGTCATAAACATTTAATAATACAGATGAAAAAAACTGCAGTGGGAATTAGAGGGTTACAAATTATTTTTAAAATCAGTACTTGCCCGTGTTGAGCTCACACTCTTTCTGAAACAATGCATAGAGTCCTGGGGGTGGGGGGTGGAAATACTTGGAAGGCTTAGCTGGGTGTCACTGAAAAATAAACATTAATGTTTGGATACATCTTAGTTGATATAAACCAGTATGTGGAAAGCAAGCTCAACAAAACAGATGAATAACAGAGTGATTATTCAGATGATTCAATCATTCTTTTTTGTAGAAAGATGGTTTGGTATAGGGTTTCCTTTCATTAGGAGTAACCTGATTAATTTTAACTCTCAATCACTTATCTTCAGGGATGCATGGATTGTGAAGCCTGGCATTTAGTTGGTGGGCAGAGGTGGGTGGGAAGGAAGGCCTTTCGTATGATGAGAATATACAGTGTGGTCAGATGTGGGTGCAGCCGTACTGGGAATACAGAAAACCTTTAAAAAGGGTTTGAAAGGAGACAAGGAAAAATATTTATTTAGTCGTTTATTCATTGAACAAATATTTATTTAGTGCATATCTGTCATAGAGGAAAACGACATGGAATAGTCAAGGCAGGAGAAGTAAGTAAATATATTTGGCTCTGCACAGGCACATTTTCAGTACTGAAGCTGATATACTCTTTTAGAGATAAACAAAACATTTTGAAATCTAAGAGTCCTGAGCCACATCAAGATTTGGAAGTGTTGAATAGTAGGAGAAGCATCCACATTGATATGAGCAAGTCCAGGTTTCGAATCCTGGCTCTGCTTCTTGGTTGAACAAAGACCATACTTTTAGGTCTATTTTTTTCATCTTTAAATGGGGGATAATAGTAATTACTTTATGTGATTGAGTGAGATAAAGCATTCCGTCTCCTATCACATAGCTGCTGCTGCTGCTGCTAAGTTGCTTCAGTCGTGTCCGACTCTGTGCGACCCCATAGACAGCAGCCCACCAGGATCCCCTGTCCCTGGGATTCTCCAGGCAAGAACACTGGAGTGGGTTGCCATTTCCTTCTCCAATGCATGAAAGTGAAAAGTGAAAGTGAAGTCGCTCAGTCGTGTCCAATTCTTAGCCACTCCATGGACTGCAGCCTACCAGGCTCCTCTGTCCATGGGATTTTCCAGGCAAGAGTACTGCGGTGGGGTGCCATCGCCTTCTCTGCCTGTCACATAGAGATGCATGGTAAAAATTACTCTCCTCCTCTTTTCCCTCTGCATTTAATTTGTATTGTTGCTCCCTTCATAGCCGGCTCATTGAGTGGCTTGGGAAACAGTCTTTGTTAGGATGGCCTCTAGATGGCGCTCTAATAATGTAAGAGTGGTTTGTTCAAGGGTGCTCTGTGAGGAGGAATGTGGATTATGCTTGGTGTTAATGCCTGGTTACTCCACGAAATATGGCCCTGGTTCAGTTTTACGTGCTAGCCTAACCCTGAGTGAACTAGCAGTATTGGTAGAAATGGGGTTTTGTGAAGGTACCCCATTTAGCTCTGGGAAGAGTTACATGTATTCTGTGTACCAGTTACAGGGTCAGTAAAACTAACCACTTCTTTCAGAAGTGTAGTAAGGAGTGATCAGAGCAGAACACACAGACAGCTCATCCAAGGAAGAAAGATGTGTGTTTACACTGACTCTTTGCTCTGGAAAAAAGCCAGCTTCCCTTACCACCATTCTCTCAGGTACTGTAACAGAGTTGAGAGAGTCTAGTGAGCGGGAATGGATATTTAGAAGGATACAGAGGAAGACAGTGGACAATGAGGAAAACACAATATTTCTTTCTTTGAAGGGCAGAAAGAGTGGGAGAAGTTGCAGCTCTCGATGAGCAAACATATCATTTTGCATGCTCCTGGAAGACGTTACTAATCGATTATAACGATTTTCCCTGTTGAAGTTGGAGATAACTCCAGAAATGTTCTTGCAGCCCTCTAGGCAGCCATACAACATCATAGGAGATGACTGGTGGGATGAAACTCAGCCCCAGGCAGATACAGGTAACCCATTCAAAGGTCTTTGTTTCTTTTGTTTTGCTTGTCATTTGATTATTATTATTATTATTATTTTGTTTCCTGTATGGCTAGCAATAAAATCCAAAGAGCTCTCTTAGAAGATATATTACTCAGATTTGCTGCAACAATGAACAGCCCCATTATCTTAGTGCTTTATGATGTATTTCTCACTTACATTACATGTTGGTAACTATAAGTCAGCTGTTGTGGCCTTGTTCCACATTTCTTCAATTCTCCACTGCAGAAACCAGGCTAAAGAAAGAGACCTGGTTTGGGACAAGCCTTCTATGGCAGGGGTAAAAAGGTCACGAGAGCTGGCAGTTACATTTGTATTTATACATCTTTACATGCAGCATGACAAGAAAGGGGGCTGCTTGTTGAGTTGCTATTAATAACAGTCTGTCAAGCTGGAGGGCTTCCCAGGTGGTGCTAGTGGTAAAGAACTGCCAATGTAGGTAGATGTAAGAGCCGCAGGTCTGATCCCTTGGTCGGGAAGAGCCCCTGGAGGAGGGCATAGTCATCCACTCCAGTGTTCTTGCCTGGAGAATCCCATGGACAGAGGAACCTGGTGGACTATAGTCCACAGGGTTGCACAGAGTCAGACACGACTGAAGCAACTTAGGACACGTGCATGCAAGGTCACTGGAAGCTATGGCTGTATCTTTACCTCTTGCATCATAACATTCTTGTCCTGTTAGGTTTTCTTTTCATTCAGTTTATTTCCTCTTTTAGAACTGACTGACTGTTGGGATCGCTGCTTTTGATTTTGGTAAATGCATAGAAAGGGACAATCCCAACTTTCTGGAAGGGAGCAAACAGGACAGTTACTGAGACCACAGCTCACACAAATACACTTTGCCTGGAAAGATTCTCTTTAGCCGCAGGTCTCAGCTCTGATGATGCTTCCCTTGGGCCATTCTGAGTGAGCGCCCAGTTATGTGCTTCTATGTGTATCTTATGCACTGAATCATGTAAATTCTAAATTCCTTTTTTCATTTTTTGAAAAATGTTTTTATGAAAAATTTCAAACATACACAAAATTAGAGTGTACAATTCAGGTATCTATTACTTTCAACATGCATATCAATATTTTGACAATCTTACTGCATTTTAGTAATTTTAAGGGATTATCATTAACCATGGGAGGTATTTTAGATATGTTGAGCTAACATCTTGAGCACTTGACACATGTTTGGGTAAAGACTGGGTTCTCAACGAGTATTTATGGAATGGGTAGAATGAATGAATTCTTATTGTAGAGGACAAATAAAGGTCTTAACCTGGACTAGACAATGAAGAAAATGGTAATGAGAGTTGGAGCACTTTGTTGGGAGGTACTGTAATCAAAGTAGTCATATGTCAGGATGCAACATTTTCCCAGTCTTGGCTTGTCCTTCCTTTGTCAGGAGGCTGTATGGTATGGTGGTCTATATTATACAGACCAGAGACTAATGGCATACATACCTGATGCTAATTCCTTGCTCCACCTTTGATTCACAGTAAAAAGTTGTTGGGCAAGTTGGCTTAAAAGCTGTAGATCTCAGTTTTCTCAACTGTAGAATGGGGAAAATAATAATACCTTCCTTATACAGTTAATATGAGAAGTATAATTTTGAGTGTTTAACCTTTATAAACACTCAGTAATTGTTAGCTGTTGCAATCAATATTGTCATTAATTGGCAATTTTTCTGACTGAATTATGAGAATAAGAGACAGAATAAGCAGAGTAATAATCAGTATTGATGAGCAAATTTTAAAAGGCTATATATGATTAAAGATCGTTGATCACTCATTCTCTTTGCATAGCCTCCCACTCCCATCAATGCATTAAATATAATCAATATAAATATAGTCACTACTCAAATAGGATGGGCTATTCATAACTCGCTTTGCAGGAGAGTAACATAAGCATAAATGCAAAGACCCTGAAAGCAACATGGTTTGTAAATGTTACCCTGCACACCCACTCAAATCCCAAGATTGATTATATTTTAAAAATACTCTTGTTTCATTAATCTGATTTTATAAAGGCAGGGGAAGTTGATTATACATAATGCTTAGGCTAGCTTTTAAGAAACTGGCATTTTGGCTTTTATTATTAAAATGTGTTTTCTTAGTGATTACGCAGTAGTGGTGATATTAGGTGCCCTTTGCTACAACAGAGATGCCAAGTACACAGGGAATGCTGGATAAATATCCTCCATACCAGAAAAACAGGTAAGGTAACCCAGGTCTGAATGGATTCCTTCCTCTCCATGAATGGACTAGTGTGTGCATGAAATTAAAAGATACATACTCCTTGGAAGAAAAGTTATGACCAACCTAGATAGCATATTCAAAATCAGAGACATTACCTTGCCGACTAAGGTCCTTCTATTCAGGGCTATGGTTTTTCCAGTGTCATGTATGGATGTGAGAGTTAGACTGTGAAGAAGGCTGAGCACTGAAGAATTGATGCTTTTGAACTGTGATGTTGGAGAAAACTCTTGAGAGTCCCTTGGACTGCAAGGAGATCCAACCAGTCCATTCTGAAGGAGATCGGTCCTGGGATTTCTTTGGATGGAATGATGCTGAAGCTGAAACTCCAGTACTTTGGCCACCTCATGCAAAGAGTTGACTCATTGGAAAAGACTCTGATGCTGGGAAGGATTGGAGGCAGAAGGAGAAGGGGATGGCAGAGGATGAGATGGCTGGATGGCATCACTGACTCGATGGACCTGAGTCTGAGTGAACTCCGGGAGTTGGTGATGGACAGGGAGGCCTGGCATGCTGCAATTCATGGGGTCGCAGAGTCAGACACGACTGAGCAACTGAACTGAACTGAACTGAAGATATACTGGACCAGTGGTTTCTTTTTCAGCAAGTAAGACCAGTTCTATCTTGTGAGCTAGAGGTCAACAGGAATAGATGGCTGTTTTCTAGGTTTGATTTCGCATCAACAAAGAATTCTAATGCCCAATAGGATTGTAGCTACTGCCTTTTGCAAATCTGTCTTCTTCCTCGTGGTTGGAGTGGTAATATTGTAGCCTCACTAAAAAGGTGAAGTTTCTCCTTTGAAAGAAATGTTGTGTTACAATATCGTTAATAGGGGCTTACTGTTTGGGCTGAGGGACTTCCTAGGTTGCACTAGTGGGAAAGAACCCACCTGCCATATGCAGGAGGTGCAAGAGACATGAGTTCAATCCGTGAGTCAGAAAGATCCCCTGGAACAGGGCATAGCAGTCTAACAGGGAGCATGTCTATCGTAATTCTTCACATCTTGGGAGAGACAGAGGAGTGGGAATCTGGCTCAGATTCTGTCCTTCATTTTAGGAGAAATGCCATTGACTTTGAAATCATACAGACTCAGATTTCTCCTTTAGCATTTATCCATTTTGGCTGTGTGATCAAGGACTAATTAAGTTGACCTCTCTGAGCTTCATATTAAAATTAGTAATACCTTTAAGTCATCTTTCTAAAGTGCTTGTAAGATATTAAGTCCTTAAGAAGTGGTGAGTAAAAGAAAGTGTTTGTCACTCAGTCGTGTCTGACTCTTTGTGATCCCGTGGACTGTAGCCCGCCAGGCTCCTTTGTCCATGGTATTCTCCAGGCTAGAATACTGGAGTGGGTTGCCATTTCCTTCTCCAGGGAAATCTTCCCAACCCAGGGATTGAATCTAGATCTCCCACATTGCAGGCAGATTCTTTACTGTCTGAGCTCCTAGGAAGCCCTAAGAAGTAGTAGTTATTATTTAAAAGTAATATTATTATTATATGTAGTCATATATAAATATAAACATACATATTTACATATAGCTAGATTATTGTGAACCAATGAAAACCTGAATATTATAATATTAGTAATAATTATATTTAATGTCTACTCTGAAGTTTTGCTAAACTCTCTATAAACATTATTTCATTCACTTTCATGAAACTGTAAGAGGTATATTCTATTATTAGACAATTTAATAAATCAAGGGATGAAAAGTGAAGTTACTGAACAGCATGATGAGGTGGTATAATTTCCTGAGAATTCTAAGAATCATGTCATTTGTTGTTCTGGTATGAAGGATATTTATCCAGCATTCCCTGTGTACTCAGAGGGAAACAGAGAGCCCCAAGAGACAGACTCCAGTCACCATCACAAGATTGTCTGTCTAACTGACAGACAAAAACACATGTCCAAATAATGAGAGACCATTACTTGTAACTGGTAGCCATGATGCTAAAACAGATAAAGGCTGTGAGTCATAGGGCTCTACTATTCTTCTTTTCCTTCTTCATCTACTCCCTCCTCTATTAAGTGATTATTTTGAGTGCCCATTCTGGCTTGAGTGCTAAGAAACAACATGAAATCTGGCTTCAGGTTTCCTGGGCTTACCGCTTGCTTCACCACTTACTAGCTGAGTAACCTCAAGCAAGTCAATGAACCTTTCTAAGATACAGTTTCTCATCTCTCAAAGGGGATAAAAATATTATTCCTCTCTATTATTATGAATAATAATGTTATCAATCTCAGAATTATTGGGAGGAATAAATAATATACTTCAAGTACCTAGTACAGTATCTAAAATATGATAGACTTTATTATTGCAAACTGGTAGTGGAAAAACTACTTCCGCTTTCCTGGGGATGCTGGCATTTCGCAAGGGTGAGTTTCCATGTAACTGAGAATGTCACTGGATCCCTTACACTTCCAAGCAGGACTCTTGTGTTCTAAAATTTCCAATGCAGGTTCTAAAAAGGCCCAATCTATTAGTTAGGATGGTGATTGTATATATGTATGTGTGTGCATGTGTCTGTGTGTGTGTTTGTTAAATACAGTGAGATCTCTGTATTATTCAGTACACTTAGCATCCTGGATGGTCCAAGCAAAGCAGGTAACAAAGACAGAGGGCAGACAGGAATATTCATGTGGGGGTCTGTGTGTCTCCTGAATCACCCCACAGAGAGAACTTTTTAGCAGAATTTGACCTCAACTGTCCTAACCCATAGAAACAAGAAGTCACTTCTCTCTAGTTTTCCATCTGGGGAACAGTTTAGCTGTGTCTTGTTCTACTTCTCCCACCAAAATGTCAATAACATTGATTTCAGCTTAGCAGTGAAGAGAAAGCTGTAAAATTGAACATGCTCAAATAAAGTGTGGAGGATTAGAAGAATGCCAGTCCAAATGCTATTGTCTCCTTTTAAACACTTCAGATGGAGGTCTAGTGGGTGGCCAGACTGTCCATGAGAGATAGAACTGTTTAAGCCATTTATTTATTTTCACAAACTCTCCCAATATTGCCAGTGCCAATTTCAAATGTTTTAACTATAATGTCTTGCATTGCCCCTTGTTATCAGACTGTCTCTCTCAGTGTAGACCATTGTAACGGCAGGCTTGGGATTAGCACTTACTCTCTTTAAAAAATGGATCATGTTATGCAGGCATTGCATATGGCAAAGTCCCAGAAAGAAGCCTGTGGTAGATTTATGACAAATTTGACTCTTCCCTTTAAAAGACAGATAGTAATTCCCCTCATCTAAAGTGTAGTTTGTATTTAGTGATGTGCTTCTAACAGAATGTGGAGGAAGTAAGGTGTGTGATGTTTGACTTTAGGTTTGACATGGTATTGTGACTTCCTCCTTGCCTTCTCTCTGGGGGAAGCCAGTCACCATACCACAAAGACGTTCAGCCGATCTGGGGAGAGGTCCATGCAGCAAGGAATGGAGGCCTTCAGTCAGCAGCCACGTGAGTGTACCATCTCAGGAGTGGAGCCACGGGCTCTGTTTAAGCTTTCAGATGATGCCAACTCTGACATACTGGATGCAGCTGGTCTTGTTGAACAACAGGTCAGGCCTTCCTTATCTTTAGTGGACAAGCTTGGTATTCTTGCTGTGACAAGGATTATTTAAGTGAAACAGCATGTACCTTTTTGTGCATATGTGTTTGATATATAATATTATTATTGTAATCAAACTTCATGGTCTTAAGAGAAAGGAAGGGGTCGAAAAGTCCTGAGAGAATCCTTGAGAACTAGTCCTTAGCAGTCAACAAAGTTAGGAGAAGAGGCTGTTTTTGAGTAGTGACCTCCCTCTGGGCCTCTGATGTGGCCCCGTGCGTAGGGACTAGGTGAGTAGAGATAATCAGTTCTGAGTTACGTGCAGCTGATGTGGCTTCTTTGGTCTCTGAAATATCTCTTTGCATCATTCTCACCAGCTGGGTGATGTTGTGGACAGAACCTTGGTCTTGAACTAAAGCTTGAAGCTTTTGTCATAGTTCTACTTCCACACAGATATCAACTTAAAATTATAAAGTAAATTTTCTTCCAAAGACTTTTTTCTTCCACTTCTCTAATGTCATGGAGAACTAGTGTTATAACTGAAAAACACATTTTCAAGGAAACTGTACAAGATGGATTTTCCCTGTGACAATAAGTGCATCTTTTTGATCTCGAGGATGATGCTTTTGTTCCAGGAAGTTATGTTACGATTAAATTAATTCATCTTTGCAATGAAACCAATGGTGAAAAAGTCTATAAAGTGCAAATTGTTGTTATTAATTTGCAAGATGAAGCACTTGTTTTGGGACTCAGTCCCAGAGCTCACTGTTTTCACATAACCTTATATTGTGGATAATTATATACAGACGTTAACTTGATAAAGATAATTACAAGAATCTATCATTGCTGGAGTTTCGATTTATTTGATTGTGAACTTTTAGGGACTTTGTAGTAGGTGATTAGCTTATACTGGGTATTTATTTGGTGAGTGCCTGGAATAGTTACTGAAATTAATACAGAACACGTTTTTACCTTTTCACAATGAATTTGTTTGATTAACAGCATGGTATTTATTCAGTTGGGGGAATCTTAAATACCAGATGCAAATTTCAAAATAATCATTTAACAATTGAGTCCAAATTTTTAACAAATCAGTGCAGAAGGTTAAGTGGAAAATTTACTTTAAAGGAGAAGTATGTGTGATAGAGACAGAGGTGGGTAGAATAAGATTTTAACCATTTCAGGCCCCACTGTGTGGCCAACGTATAGATTATGTGAGGCTGATGTTTCCAGTTTTTGGAAAATTTCTATTCCTTACAAGTTTTATGTGACTTTTCCTGGTATGTCAGAGAACAGCTCCCAATGCTAGTTATGTGTAAGCATCACCAAGAGATCTCATTACAAATATAGATTCCTGGGACCCTTGGGACTTTGAGTTGTAGATCTGATTTGTTTCCTGCACACCTTTATATTTAAAAAACTCCCTTGGTGATATGATGCATCCCTGCTTTGCTGCTTCTGCGGTTGTTTAGGTGATCAGTCGTGTCCAACTCTGCAGCCTGCCAGGCTCCTTTCTCCATGGGATTCTCCAGGCAAGAATACTAGAGGAGGTTGCCATTTCCTTTTCCAGGGGATCTTCCCAACCCAGGAACTGAACCTGCATTTCCTTTGTAGGCAGGGGGATTCTTTACCACTGAGCCACCAGGAAAGCTCATAGACTCCTTTGTGTGAATGCTAAATTAGGTCAATCCTCTGTAAGTCTGTTCTAGATAGAAAAATATCATATTACTTTCCTTTAAAAATCACAAGCAGGAAAACATAAGACACATCATTTTCTCTTTTGTTCCCCCTTTTATCAGGATCTGGTCACAGGCTTGACATCTTCTCTGCTTATTGCCAAAGTTATCTATCACCTTCAAGCCATCTTTCTCCTATTTCTGACCAAGGAAGGAGATGTTTACCATTCCTATTCCTGTCTTCTGGGATAGAGATTCAAATCACCTTTGAGGCTAACCCTGCTGATCCAATAGGCATCCTGCTTACACCCTGGATTCCAATCCTGCATTTTGCTTTATGTTACTTGATCTCTGAATTCTTCCTTAAGTCTTAGTCCCTCTAGGGTGGACTTCTGATTTAGTTTCCTTCTAGTCTCCTCCCAAGAATATGTCTTCCTTCAAAACTTTGGTCTAGAGGCCGAATCACAAGCTGTTAGACTTTCCTAAGCAGCCTGCCATGCTTTACTCCGTAGTCCTGCTCTGACATATTGTTCCACACACCCACTTGTCCAGCCACTCCATATTGGACTCTCTTGATGCCACCTGACCCAGGGATTGTCCCACTTGGGAGAAGATGTCTTCTTCTAAGTTCATCTTCCGGGTTCTGGTCAGCTAGGTCTGGTCAGATGATATCTTGAGATATGAACCAACAACTGGAACATCTATGGATCTCTACAGACTGTGTGTGATTAACACAGACATTTAAAACAAGTATTTTCTATTCTGATTTTCTTATCCTCTGTTTTCTTTGCTGTCATGGGAACACAGATTTAAAACTATATACTTTTGTTCTGATCTGTAAACTCAGTCTGTTCTGCCCTTGATTTCAACAAACTAATAACAAGATTTATCCTAGAGAAGGGTTCAGAGGGAACATAACTGTCTTCAAGCATTTGAGAGGTTGTCATGCAAATGAGGGTTTAAACTCATTCCGGGTATCCACAAAGGGTGGCCAATTTGGCTCAGAAGGAGGAGGAGGTTCCCCAGTGAAGGGCTTTTAGTAAGAAGGTGAAGACTATGGTAGAGTTCCAATGGAGGGCTATGAGATATAGAGTGAATCTCATCCATCTTTGAGAGTCATGAGTTGTTGACAGGCAAGTACTCATGGGTTCAAGGAGTATTCTTTGTTGCTCTGTGGAGTGGCATGTGGGTGTCAACCCAAGAAGTTATACTGGCTGGCTTAGAAGAGGGTGATGGGCCAGGCCAGCCCAGCACAAAATAACATCATGAGTATCCTGACTGTGTATCCCTTGGTACAGCTTAGTCTTTTGTCTATCCTGAGACAAAAGCACTAAAGCTACTTGTTCTACAAAGCTGGCAACAAATCTGTTCTGAAATGATGGCATATTTTATGATTAGGCCAAGGAAGTTAAAGCTGATATTTGATGGTATAGGAAATATGATTTTGGATTGACTTTCCATTAAAATTTGGAAATTTATTCATTATATAAATTTTATTGAGCCTCCATTATGTGCTAGACACTGGACAGAGTTGGTTCAATTTCAGCATTATCTATGTGTCTTGAGGTTTCATTATACCATGTGACTTAAGTAGCTTATAGCTCTGCCAGCCAGATGATAAGCTTTGAAGTTGCTGTACTGGGCATGTCACTCTGGGGACAAACTAGGTTCAGTCATACATGCTGTGATAAGATGAAACATTTGGTTTTTAATACCATGTGGCCATGCCTAGAATGCCCATGGTTTCTGAGAAAGAATCATTGACTAAGACAAGGGTTTAAAAAAAGTTTCAGGACTTACTCTTGGATGTCCAGAAACATGACCTGCTCTTTGGACTAGCTTATCTTTCAGTCATGGCTGAGGACAGAATTCTAGATTTCAATGCCTCATTCTGCTCCTTAGATAGGAATTCATGTGAGTGAATTCAAGTCTGGGGTCCACTAGAGCTGGACAGACTTATATATTGACATCCTATCAGCATCCCAGCAGAGTCAGATGGATAATGAAAGGGTGAATTTTCCATCTGTCCCTCTTACTCTGCATCTAGAAATTGCCAGTTGTACTCACCCTCCTCATGATCAACCCCGCACCTGTGTTCAAATTATGTCAAGTCTCCAGAGCTTTGTTTAAACAGATTATTGCTCTGATCCTCCATGTTTGGCTCAATCACTTTACATGGAAAAAAAATGACAGAAACCTAACAAGACTTCCCTAAAAATCTCTGCAAAGTCAGTTCTAATAAACTAAAAGTCCTGTTAACTGCAAATCAAGTATCTCTCCCTTCTATTCTCTTGGTTCTTGAGTGACTGTCATGGCAAGGGATTGCAAACTGTGAAGAGGTCTTGGGGATAAGTTTCGGCCTCAGAAGCTGAATTCTTGAATAAAGTCTTTAGGCTAAAGAGAAAAACTTCAGCCCACTCTCCTAAATTGATTACAGTGATCAAAGTTCATAGAACTTGGATTTTCTATGGTGGTGCTGATATTCAAAAAAACCCTGAAATACATACCCCTATTTTCATCTGCTTTGTCAACTGTTCTTTTTGGGTTTAGGGGGGTTGGTAGTAAAGTAGGTGTGAAGAAGACACGCTCTCTTGGCTTGCCATAGATGAAGATCAATGGTTGCTCTTATTTCTTCTCAAAGGAATGTAGGCATTCAGAAGTGTGTTACTACTTGAGCAAATGTAAGCAGAAGTTCTCAGTTCAAGGGCCCATTTTACTTAGGGATAATTATTTAAATAATGGGAATTTAACATCTTTCAATTGCTATTACTTGAACATGTATACTTGTGTAGGGTTTTTCATGAATAAAGAAAGAAATCTGAGGCCCATGCATTTGCAGCGTTCAATAGCATGAATACTCATTTTCTGAGTTGTGATTGTATATTGTTTCACTGCTTATGCTGACACATGCTCAATTCCTGTCATGGTCTGGATGGTGTGCTTTGGGCTGATTACATTTTGACAAAACTATGGAGATTCTCAGCATGGCCAACGTGTAATAGTGAGGCACATACTGTGTGTGTGTGTTAGCCAGCTGTAGACTTCCATCAGATATTTGACTGATGGAATATTTGACTGATGCCACATTTTTTTTTTAAGTTTTGAATGTTGGAACTCTTTGGAATTTTTTTCCCAAATGTTTTCAATGCGTGATCAATTGAATTGCTAATGTGGAACCCACGGATATGGACTGAATACATATGTGTGTGTATGTGTGTGTATATATGTGTGTGTGTGTGTGTGTATAAAATCTTCTTAAAAGAGCGTGAAGTACCTGAAAAACAAAGAATCTGTCTTCCCTTCAAACCTCATCTCTTCCTGATTTCCCACCTTCCCTTTATTCCTTCTATTCTGGTCTTTTTGCTTTCTCTCAGAGAATCATGCCCCTTGCCACAGGAAACACATGTTTCCTGATATTCTCCAACAATCCCCACCTTTTCTATTACCTCTTAAATATTTTCACTACTCAGCTCAGATGTCACTTACACTTGGAAGTCACTCACCAACAGCAGTCTAGTTTAGATCTCACTGCTATATAGTCTCAGTTTACCCTGTAACTTACCTATGACTTGCTTATCACAATCACTATTTTATATTTATTTGTATGATTATCTAATTGTCAAACTTTCTCACTGTAAGATGCATGTGTAGAAGAAGGGATCAAGTCTTGTTAAATTCACCACTGTCCAGTGAACCTGACAGATATTTGTTTTTATAAATGAATACATGTATGTGTCCATTATCTGGCACTTGTGATAGAAGGGATGCTTTTCTGGCTTAGAAACTCACTTCACTCAAACTTCTTCAGTGTGGTTGTTTAAGGTGTTAAATTCACCAGGGCAGATGTAGGGTCTTCTTGTGCGCACCTGTGTAACTGAAGCCAAAGAAGCTGTTGTTTTTGTCTTTATAGTTGTGGGTAAAAATCAAAGGCTAACTTTCTAAAGTGAACTTAACTTTGGAGCTGAATATGGATTTTATTAATAGTTGTATTGTACATCTCTCATCAAGACCCAGAAAAGTTTTTCCTTAATTTTGGATAGTTTTTCCCTGCAAATCACTCTTGAGAAATTATTTAGCTAAATCATGAAGCAGAATTTTATCTGTCCTAGGAGAAGTGACAATGAAGTTGTTCATTTAATAAGAGATGAAAGTTCTGGTGAAAGTATCAGAGAAAAAATGTTAGCACAAACAGAACAAAGGGGTTTTCATTTGTACTAGGCAATCAGAAAGGAAATCTAAATTCTGATGGATCTTTTGCTTTCTTTGGAAGCAACTGGACTGTTAGGCATTTAGTACTCCAGTCCCGTGTGGTAGGAGAAATAACAGTTTTCTACACAGCCAACATGTTTTTTTACGCAGGTGTGAACAGATGAAATTGTGCATCTGAGCACAGATGAGATGAAAAAATAAACCATTGAAAATCTGAGCTATAAATGGCCATATCCATTTGGTGTAAGCAAACATAACATCATGGGAAGTGCCACAGGAAATTAAATTGAGCAGTTTCCCTCCAGGCTGGGACTCATGTCTTTGTTTCTTTGAGGGAATATGGTAGTTATCCTTGGGGATGTTAAAAAAGGTTTTTTCCTAAGCTTCTCTATTACTTCCTCTACATAATAAAACCCCTGGTTCTACAGAGAATGTTAGCTTCCCTAATGGCTCAGTGAGTAAAGAATCTCCCTGAAATACAGGAGAAACCATAGACTTGGGTTCGATCTCTGGGTTGGGAAGATCCCCAGGAGGAAGAAATGGCAACCCACTCCAGTATTCTTGCCTGGAGAATCTTATGGACAGAGGAGCCTGGTGGGCTACAGTCTACAGGATTGGAAAGAGTCGGATACGACTGAGCGACTAAGCACAAAGAGAATGTAGATTTAGGATAAGTAATATTTAATGAGAAGATATCTTCAATTTTGGATGTAAATATAAGCCCTTGCATTTTCTGGGACAGCTCATGTTCATTTCACTGGCCCCAACATTAACTGAGTTCATTATTTGATTGGATAGTAGCTTTCCACTAATGTACCTTATCAATCACCATTTGAGATGAGTGTAACATCTTTTGTCATAAAATGTAGCATTAAATCTGTTACCTGGAAGAAGGAGTAGCAGTGGATTTAAAACAAAATAACAAACACTTTTAATTTATAAAAACAAATACCAACAACCTTAGAGATACATGAGAGATGAAAAGAAATAAAAGACCAAACAAAATTAATGATTAACTTAAGAATTGTTTTTTATTTATTAGTTTTTAATAGGGAAAAAATCTGATACATGAATTGTTTGAGAAAACCATATACAGTTGTTTGTGATTACAGGAATTGTATAGATTGTTTCAAAATATTTATGCCAGAAACTGCAAATCAAATAAAGCTTACCCTTCATGAGGCTTGAATGAATATTATGAAAATAGTCCCCATACCTGATCTCATATCAAAATGTATTTTTTCTAAGGTTGCACTGGTATTCCACCCTCTTCTGGTTGGGTGCTTTTCAATTCCATGCTCACAGCAGAATATCCTTTAGAAGTATGGCCTGCAATGGAGACTCTTACTATTCTAATGCCCATGTTCTGGGTTCCCAGCCATGCCTGCAGGGTGAACTTTGTCTCCAGAAAACTTAGAGATGGAAGTCTTTCTCATGCAGTCACATGCTTCTTATTCACATATTCCTTGAGTTCTTTTGTATAGTCATTGGATCTATTGTCTTTCAATCTTGAGTACAGTTAGTCTTTTTATCTTTAAAATACTCATTCTGATACAAGTAGTGAAGCTTAGTTGTCATATATCTATTTTAGAAATTTTGGTCTTGGAAAACCAGCACTGCTCACACAAAACACAATCTGACTGTTGTGTAGACATTTGGTTGTTGTTTCTCTTACTCTGCTTGTTCATTTTTTAACTGGAATAAATCTAAATCCCCTGCTATGATCTACATGGCCCTATAGGATCTGGCCCTATGACTTTTCCTGATACATTTCCTGTGCATTTCCTCCTCCTTTCCTACTGAACTCTAGCCACACTGGTCTTCTTTCATTTTTCAAATAGATGTACCTCAGGGCCTTTGCACTTGCTCTTGCCTCTGCTTGGAACATGATTATCCCCAACCTTCATATGTGAGACTTTTAGATAAAAAATTAACATTGTCAGCTATGATTTCTCAATCATCCTACATAAAGTACATTCACTCTTTTATAGTGCTTAATATGAAAATATATAATTTATTTATTCATTTTTTGGCTTGAATCCCCTAATAAAATGCAAATTTCATAAAGACAGTGCCTATACATATTTGACCAGCACAGTCAAGATCCCAGTATCTATATGTCTTGCATTAACAATTCTTGGATAAGTATTTATGTGGACTCATTTTAGGGATAACTTCTTCGCTAAGATAAGGTACTCTTCACTGGAAGAAAATTCATTTAAGCAAAACTAAAATTTACAAAATTAATAAAGTACATTATGAAATCAGCATCTCCATCTAAGAAAGGAATATGTGACCCACACTGCATGGTGATATCAGCCTGCAGACTCCAACTTTGCATTTTGATTGTATTATATCTCATAAACAATTATAGCACAGGAGGAAGGCAACTCGTCCTGGGAACTAGGGATAAAGTGCTACCACATTTGGCCCTTACCATAGGTTGTAAGTTCCTCCAGGGAGGCATGATCTCAAAGCTTGGAAAGTGCTATAAGATACGACATTTTGTTTTAGTATCTGTCTGTTGCATCTTCAGTCCCTGGCATGATGCTGGCATCTTATATGCTCTCAAATATCTGTCAGATGAATAAATAAATCCATGCAACATCTCACAACCTGGTAATCTTTATTTATACTTAAGCTATTTTTATTACTCAAGTTAGCCATTTTTTTCTTGCTAAAACAACATATTGCTGATTTTATATCAAAAGTCTGTAGGGAAACACGATTCACTTTATAGCCAATTTTGCTGAAATGTATTGGCCCTGCAAAGCAAGAGACATTTACACTTTGAAATATGCATTGTCATTTACGCTACAAAAACACAGTAGTTTTCCTTAGCTGTTTCTTGGCTTAATCAGTCCCCAAAGCTGAATAAATGAAAAGAATGGAATGTATATGAGCATTCTAGCAAGGTGACTTTTACTCTGTTCTTGGCAATGCAATTATTAGTGAACCAATGTTTTGTCTAGATGTTATTTTCCTTATGAATTATTATTGGATTATAAAATATATTGATTCCAGGAAGAAGGAAAATGTTCCCAGTTTAAAGTCTAATCCCAAGCTCTTAAGTAAAAATGCTATTTCAACATTATTTCACCTGTTAAATTTCTAAAATTAAAAACCAGAAAGCAATACAAAATAATGGTAAGGCTGTATAGAGATGGTATTCTCAAATATTGCTAGTGGGAGGGAAAATTGGTGTAATGATTTTGAAAGCAATTTAGCTATATGTACCTTTAAATTGTCACTGTGTTAGAAAAGAGTAATAATGCTTCTAGGAGTTAATAAATACAGATAGAGTTGTGCATAAAGGTTTATTACAAGAACACTCATCAAAGCATTAATAAGAATAACAAGGGCACAATATGTTGTCTAAATATTAGGGATACAGAAGAATAAATAATGACATATGCCTATGATTTGATTCTGAATTGTCATTAAAATGAAAGTTTATACTTAGACTATTTAAGGATGTAGAGGAAATGTTCAGTTGGTAAAATGAAAAAAGTAGGAAATTAAGAGTAATGAGAAGAGGTATAAAATCTCTGGTGGAATCTAGCCTGTAGATTTGTTTAGTTTGGCTTGCATGGTGAAAAACTTTTAAATCAGTTTCAGGATTTAAAAACCAGGATATACCTCTTTAAATGAAACTTATTTTCAGGTCTCCCCTAAAATCCTGGGGATTTGGCAACATTCAGGTCACACTCACCTGGAAGCATCAGTGTCCTGGAGATGAGGAGGCTCAGCCCTGAGACCTGGCCTGTGCTTTGTGGTTGGTCACAACCCCCAGCACACCTGATCATTGCCCCTCACCTATTGCTTTACTGGCTTGTGAGCTCTCAGCTTCTGTAGAGCATGATTTCTTGTTGTTCAGTCACTCAGTAGTGTCTGACTTTTTGTGACCCCATGGACTGCAGCATGCCAGGCTTCCCTGTTCTTCACTCTTTCTTGGAGTTTGCTCAAACTCATGTCCATTGAGAGGATGATGCCATCCACCATCTCATCCTCTGTCACGCCACTTCTCCCCTTGCCCTCAATCTTTCCCAGCATCAGGGTCTTTTCCAGTGAGTCAGCTCTTCGTACCAGGCAGCCAAAGTATTGGAGCTGCAGTGTCAGTATCAGTCCTTCTAATGAATGTTCAGGACTGATTTCCTTTAGGATTGACCTGTTTGATCTTCTTGCAATCCAAGGGGTTCTCGAGAGTCTTCTCCAACACCACGGTTCAAAAACATCAATTCTTTGGCACTCAGTCTTCTTTATGGTCCAACTCTCACATCCATACATGACTACTGGGAAGACCATAGCTTTGACTACACAGATCTTTGTTGACAAAGTGATGTCTCTGCTTTTTAATATGCTGTCTAGATTGGTCATAGCTTTTTTTTCATGGAACAAGCATCTTTTAATTTCATGGCTGCAGTCGCCATCTGCAGTGATTTCGGAGCCCCAAAAAATAAAGTCTGTCACTGTTTCCATAGTTTCCCCATCTATTTGCCATGAAGTGATGGGACCAGATGCCATGTTCTTAGTTTTTTGAATGTTGAGTTTTAAGCCAGTTTTTTCCACTCTCCAATTTCACCTTCATCAAGAGGCTCTTTTACGTGAAATGTTTCCAAAACTTCTCTCAGGGTGGTAAGATAATAGGTGAGCTCCATTTTCTTCTTTCTTGTTTTTATATTTTCCAGGTTGTTTAAGGAAAAGGTGTATTGTTTTTCTGATTAGAAAGCAATAACATTTTTTATTTCCATTTTAAAAAATTCAAGTGTAGCCAACTGAGAATATTAGTTTCAGATGTACCACACTGTGATTCAGTATTTTTAAAGATTATACTCCCATTAAAAGTTATTATAATGGCTATAATTTCTTGTGTTATGCAGTGTATGTTGTTTTTTAGTTGCTAAGTCTTGTCTGACTCTTTTGTGATCCCATGGACCATAGCCTGCCAGATGTCTCTGTCCACGTGATTTCCCAGGCAAGAATACTGGAGTAGGTTGACATTTCCTTCTCCAGGGAATCTCCAGACCCAGGGATTGAACTTGTGTCTCCTGCATTGGCAGGCAGATTCTTTACCACTGAGATACCAGGGAAGCCCCATGCTTATTGCTTATCTGTTTTATATATAGTAGTTCATATCTCTGGGTCCCACAACTGTAATTTTCCCTTCTACCCTTTCCTCTCATCTTTGATAACCACTTGTTTGTTTTCTGTGTCTGTGAGTCCATTTCTATTTTGTATATATATTCATTTGTATTGTTTTTCAGATTCCACATATAAGTGATAGCATTTAGTATTTTTCTTTCTCTTGTCTGACTTATTTCACTAGGCATAATATTCTCTAGGTTCACACATGTTGCTGCAAATGGCAACATTTCATGATTTTTTTATGGCTGAGCAATATTACATTGTATATATATGTACCAATTATCAATTAGTTTGTTGATGGACACTTAAGTGGCTTAAATGTCTGGGCTATGAATACTGGGGTGTGTGTATCTTTTTGAAGTAGTGTATGCATTTTTTCTTTGGTTATATACCCAGGGATGGAATTGCTGGGTCTTACAGACTTTCCTGATGGCTCTGATGGTAAAGCATCTGCTTACAGTGCAGAGGGCCCAGGTTCGATCCCTGGGTCAGGAAGATCCTCTGGAGAAGGAAATGGCAACCCACTCCAGTACTCTTGCCTGGAAAATCTCATGGATGGAGGAGCATGGTAGGCTACAGTCCTTGAGGTCCCAAAGAGTCAGACACAACTGAGTGACTTCACTTTCACTTTCTTATGGTAGTTATATTTTTAGTTTCTTAGAAGCCTCCATACTGTTTTCTATAAGTTTGCACCAATTTACACTCCCATCAACAGTATTCGAGGGTTCCTTTTCTCCACATCCTTGCCAATGTTTGGTGTTTTAGATTAGCCTTATGTTATCTGATGTTAGGAGATATTGTTGTTGAGCATTCTTTCATTTGCCTCTTAGCCATTTGTATGCCTTCTTTAGAAAAAATGTGTATATCTTCTGTCCCTTTTTCATTTGGGTTGCTGTTTTTTTTATATTGAGTTGTATAAGCTGTTTTTTATATTTTGGATAGTACGTCTTTATTGCTTATATCATTTGCAAACATTTTCTCCCATACCATTGATTGTCTTTTCATTCTATTGATAATTTCTTTTGCTGCATAAAAGCTTTTAAGTTTCATTAAGCCCATTTGTTTATTTTTGTCTTTATCTCTTTAGCTTTGAGACAGATTTAGAAAAATATTGCAACACTTTATGTCAAATTTTGTTCTATGTTTTCTTCAAGGAGTTTTATTGGTTCAGGTCTTATATTTAGGTCTTTCATTTTGAGTTTCTTTTTATGCTAGGTGTGGGGAAGTGTTCTAATTTTTTTTGCATGTAGCTGTCCAGTTTTCCCAGCATCACTTCCTAAAGAGTATATTTTCTTCATTGCATGTTCTTACCTCCTTTGCCAGAGATTAATTGACCATAAGTGCATGGGTTTATTTCAAGGCTGTCTATTCCACTCCCCAGTTTATGTCTATTTTTGTACAAGCACCCTGGTGGTTCAGTGGTAAAGAATCTGTCTGCCAGTGCAGGGGATGTAGATTCAATCCCTGGGTTAGGAAGATCCCCTTGAGAAGGAAATGGCCACCCACTCCAGTATTCTTGTTGGGAAAATTCCAGGGACAGAGGAGCCTGCCAAGCTACAATCCACAGGGTTGCAGCACTGGAAACAACTTAGCAACTAAACAACAACAACTATGCTTTTAAAATTATTAATACTTAGCTATAGTGTGTGACGTCTGGGACTGTGCTTCCTCTAGCTCTACTGTTTTTCTGAAGGTTGCTTTGGCATTTGGGGATCTTTTGTTGTTAAACATGAGTTTTAGGATTATATGTTTTAGTTCTATGAAAAATGTCATGGATATTTTGATATTTTATTGCATTAAATCTGTAGATTGCTTTGGGTAGTATGGCCATTTTAACAGTATTAACTCTTTCAATCCAAGAGTATGGAGTATCTTTTCTTTCTTTCTTTTTTTTTTTTTTTTTGTATCATCTGTGCATCCTGCATCTTTTTTTTTTTTTAAGTTTTTAGAGTATAGGACTTTTACCTTCTTGGATAAGTTTATTCCTAGGTTATTTAAATTTTATTTTGATTCAATTTTAAAGAATGTTTTTCTCTTGCTTTCTTTTTGTGACAGTTCATTATTAGAGTATCTAAAAGTAACTGATTTTTTTTTTAAGTAACTGATTTCTATATATTAATCTTATCTCTCTCAACTTTGCTGAATTTATTTATTAGTTTTTAGGTGAAGCTTTTAGGATTTTATATATAAAGTATCATGTCATCTGAAAATAGTGACGCCTTTACATCTTCCTATCCAATTTGAATGTTTCTTTTTTCTTATTTGATTTCTGTGGCTAAGACTTTCAATACTGTGTTAAATAGGCGTAGTGAGAATGGACATCCTTATGTTATTCTTGAACTTAGAAGAGAGGCTTTTCATTTTCACCATTGTGTATGATGTTAGCTAGGGGTTTGTCATAAATGCCCTTTATTATGTTGAGCTTTGTTTCCTTTATACTTACTATGAAGAGAGATTTTTTGTCATGAATGGATATTAAATTTTGTCATACACTTTATGACATTGATTGAAATCATGAGATTTTTGTCCCACCTTTTGTTAATATGGTGTATCATGTTGATGATTTATCAATGTTGAACCATCCTTGTATTCCTGGATTACATCCACTGTTGATTCTATTCGTTAATAGTTTTTTGAGGATTTTTGCATCTATATTTACCAAAGTTACTGGTTTGCAATTTTATTTTTCTGTAGAGTCTATCTAGTTTTGATATCACAGTAATGGTAGCGTTGCAGAATAAATTTGGGAGTGTTTTGTCTTCTTCAATTTTGGGGAATGTTTTGAGAAGGATAGTTATTTGTTCTTTTTTATATGTTTAATAAGATTTATGTGTGAAGCTGTCCAGTAGTGGGTTTTTGTTTGCTGGGAAATTTATTTTAGTTCTACATTCAATTTTGCTATAAGTGATTAATGTTTTCACATTATATGTTTCTTCCTAATCATAGCAAGTTATATGTTTCTAAAAATTTGTCCATTTCTTCTAGGTTGTCTAATTTTTTGGCATAGAACGGTTCATAGTATTCTCTTTGGAGTTTTTGTATCTCAATGTTATCAGTTGTTACTTCTTCTCTTTCATTTCTCATTTGGTTTATTTGGTGCCTCTCTTTTTCTTAATCTGGCTAATAGTTTATCAATTTATTATTTCAAAATTTAGTTCTTAGTTTCTCTGATCTTTTCTGTTTTTAAAATTTCTATTTTATTTATTTCCTCCCTTATCTTTAGTTTTTCTTTTTTTCCCTGTTGACTTTGTGCTTTGCTTTCTAATTCCTTTAGGAGGAGGCTAGGTTATTTATTTGACATTTTTCTCACTTATTTAGAAAAACTTGTATTGCTATGAACTCCCCTTTTAGAACTGTTTTTGCTGCACCTCATAGATTCTGGCATGTGGTGTTTCCATTTTGATGTGTCTCAATGTATTTTCTGGTTTCCTTTTTGATTTCTTCATTGACACAGTGGCCTCTCAATAGCAAAATTTTTATTTCCACCTACTTGTTCTTTACCATTTTCCCCTTTGTAGTTGATTTTCAGTTTTATATGGTTGTGGTCAGAAAAAAAAGGCTTCATATAATTTCTGCCCTCATATTTGCTAAGATTTGTTTTGTGGCTTGGTCTGAGATCAATCCTAGAGAACATACCACGTGCACTTGAAAAGAATATATATTCTGCTGTTTTTAGACAGAATGTCCTATAGGTATCTATAAGTCCAATTGATCTATTGTGTCATTTAAGATTGCTGTTGCCTTATTGAGTTTCTGTCTGGATGAAATTTCCAGTGATATCAGTGGAGTGTTAAAGTCTACTACTGTCATTGTGTTCATGTCGATTTTTCTCTTTATATCTTAGAATTTGCTTTATATATTTAGATGTTCCTCTATTAGGTGCATATATATTAACAAATATATTATCCTGTTTTTGTGTTGATACCTTTTGTTATATAATGCCTTTCTTTGTCTTTTCTTGTCTTTTGGTCTTAAAGTTTATTTTGTCTGATATGAATATTGCTATCTCCACTTTCTTGTCAATTCCATTTTCATTAAATAACTTTTAATCTCCTCACTTTCAGTCTCTATGTGTTTTTAGCCCTGAGTTGAGTGTCTTACAGGGTGCATAATGAAGAGTTTTGTCTTTTTATGCAGTAAGCCATGGTGTGTCTTTTGATTGGCACATTTAGTACACTGATATTTAAAATAAGTATGCACTTACTGTCATTTCATTATATTTTTGGTTGTTTTTATAGATTTTTGCTGTTTATTTCTTCTTTAGTGTTTGAAGAAATCTTTGATAACTTTAGTAGTTATCTTGTATTCCTTCCTTTTCAATTTCTGTGTATTTGCTTTAGGTTTTGATTTGTGATTACCATGCAGTTTATATATGTTGACTTATACAAACTTGTTTAAACCAATAGTTATTTTAAGTTCAAACTTAATCTAAAAGATATACATTTTTTTATTCCCCTCCCTCATATTTTGTGTTTTGATGTGTTATTTTATATCTTCATGCTTAATGTAGTTATAGTTGTTTTTAAAGCTTTACTGGCTTGTTTAGTGGTTAATCCTTAGTCCTTACTATATATTTACAATTCCTTGTGGGATTTTCCCTCTCATATAGATTCTTACATTTTTATTTATAGAAGACCCATTAACATTTATTTTAGGGTAGGTTTAGTATTGCTGAATTCTTTTGGTTTTTCCTGTCTGAGAAGTTAATGTTCTCTCTTGTTCTCAATTATAACTTGCTGGATGGAGTATCTTACATTGAAATTTTTTCGCTTTCACTACTTTGAATATATCATAGCTCTTCTGGACTGCAAAGTTTCTGTAGAGAAATCAGCTAATAGCCTTATGGGGATTTCATTCTATATCACTCTATTTGGATTCTATCTTTGCCCTTTGCCACTTTAAGTATGATATGTCTTGGTGTGGGTCTATTTAAGCTGTGTTAGTCAGTCAGTTGATTTTGACTCTCTGCAACCCCATGGACTATGCCCGCCAGGCTCCTCTGTCCATAGGATTCTCCAGGTAAAAATACTGAAATGGGTTGCCATTCCCCTCTCCAGGGGATCTTCACTACTGAGGAACTGAACCCAGGTCTCCTGCATTATAGGCAGATTCTTTACCATCTGAGCCAGCAGGGAAGCCTCCTGTATCACTTAGTATGCTGGTAATCCCTTTTAGTCTGTTTTAAAAACTTTTAGCTATTGAATTATTCATTTTTTATTGGGTATTTAAAATAGCTTTTAGTTTCTTATTAAATATGCTGACTGTTTAAATCAGTTCTTTTCCTTAATTCAGTTAACATTATTACCAATGTTTTTAATCCTTTATCTGGTAAATTATTTGTCTCATTATTTTTTCAGGGGTTTTCTCCTGCTCATTCAATTGAGAGTCATTATTCCACCTTTTAATTTTTCTTAATATCGTCTGCATCTGTGGATTTAGGTCAAATAGTTACCTACTGTGGTCTTAAGGGGGTGTTCTTTTGTGAGAGTGTCCCTGTACAGACTGTGTGTGACCAATGACTTCTATGGGAGAGTTGGATTTGATGTAGATGCCATTCCTCTCTTTCCTTGGAGTGGGTTGGCAGCTATCACCTTGGTAGGGGTTAAGCTGAATCAGAGATGGAAAGACTAGAGCCAGTGCAAGATGTGAGTAGGAACTTCCTGTCTGCTCGTGGCAGCTATTGCTCTGTTAGGGTGTGATTCCAAGTTGCTGGAGCATAAATCCTGAGAGCTGGGCTCTAGCTGGCTTTGTTCCATTTAAGCGTGTGTTTTTCCCTCTCTCTGAACTGGGAGCTTAGTCCCAGAGGAAGGGAGTACTGAAGCCAGTGGGCCTTGTGCATAAACAGAGGTCTGATGTCCTGCCTGTGTAGGTGTATGTGGCTCCACTCAGAGGAAACCTCAGGTGCTAGCCTCCTTTGTCTCTCACTGCTGCTCAGCTGCCCTCTGGATTCTGCTGCCCCTGCTCGCTTGTGTAACTGCTCCACAAGGCTGGTAGGTCTCCTATGGACCTCAGCAGGTATTTAGGGGGTTAGCTGTGGTTGAACTGCTAACCCCTCTATTAGAGATTGGGCTGCCTCTGAGGTGCCATTTGAGTAAAGGCTGACAATGACCATCACCACTCAACCTATGGCTCTTCCCTGGGACTGGTCACCTTGTGTCCCACGGTCAAGAGTCTTCCCCAGTCGTGAGTGCCCCAGATCCATTTCTGCACTGTGGTGTGGACTGAGTGTGGCTGAAGCAATCACTTAGCTTGGGGTGAGTTTGTGACAAGGCATTTTTGGGAAACCTAGCAGCAGGCATCTCTCCACCCTGCCTCAAGGGCAAAAAATCTTTATCTTTCACAGTTGATCACTCTCCCTAGCCTCTGCTGCTTCAGTCTTGCTGTGGAATCACTCCACAGTGTAGGTTGGGTTCTTGTGGTCTGTGACTATCCAGAGGTGGTCTGTGTCTATCCGGAGGTGAGATGTGGCTGAGTGGTTGCTGTCAGAAATTTGGCAAGATTCTGGGGGCACTACTTGAGTAAATACCAACACTGCCACTGCTGTCCCACGCAGGATCTGGCTAAGGATCAGGTCACCACTGGCCCGGGGTAGTCTATTCCCCTGCAGTGGCTGCCCCAGATTCAGAGTCATACTGCTGTGTGGGTGTGCTAGGCCAGACTGTTTGCTTTGCTTGGGCTGTGGTGCAGCAGGGTCAATGCAGGAAACCCAGCAGGTACTGGATCAGACCTCTTTCCACTGTGCCTTAAAGGTTTCCCACATGTGTTGTGTTCCTCATAATGGAGTCCAGGCTTCCCCAGCCTATTTGTCCCAGATATACTCTAACCAGCCAAGGAGCTTTGTCTCTTCCATATAAGACCCCAAAACTGGGACACCCAATATATGCCTCCATCCACTCACTCCTCAGACTGGCTGTGTGTAATTTCCTTTTTCCTCTGAGTCTCCTCCCAGGGGCACAGGTACTGACATGAGTACTTTTCTTCCCTTCCTACCCAATTACTTCTGGATCTCTCTTACAGAATTGGCTGTCAGGAGTTTTTCTCCCAGTACATGTGGATGTATTTTTGATGTGTTTATGGGAAGACATCAGCTCCATATCCTCTTTCTCCACCAACTCGAGCTCCCCAGCCAAGTAAATTATTTTAGAATTGTAAATCATCCTAGCCCACCTACACTGCCATAAGAGGGCAACAGGGACTTTGGAGGAACCTACAATAGAAACTGAGCAAGCCACGTGGTCAGTAGCAGGCCAGGTCCCAGAATGCAGAGGGTGGAGGTTCCCCAGGTATGCAGTGGAGTCCACTCCCCTTCATCCCTGCACCCTAGCATGCTCAGTCTTTCTGATGCTGCTGCTGCTTCATGCTGCCCCATGCACTCCGGCACCTTTGGCAATTTCTGTTGGGCTCTAGTCACCCAACTATGTGTGGGTGTCTTGCCAACTGCCTGGCTCAGTTCTTGTGAGCAAAGCTTTGTCACATTCGGCAATGGATGGAATTGTCACTGACATTGCAGTTGGCATAAAGAGGATCAGACAAAATACTCTCAGGCAGTGCTCTTGGTAGTCCAGATTCTAACATGACCAGCATGGTGGTTACAAAGATCAACCACTGAGCCTTTGGAGTAGGAGCACTGACTTTAAGACCCTAGACTACGACAAGACAAATGCTAGGGAGTATCAAATAGTGAGAACTCACAAAGGAAACCACTTGAATACAAGACCCAGCATCACCCAACCACCAATAGCACATGGAACAGGACACCTCATCTAAGCAACAAACTGAACAAAAATACAAACCCAGTCATCAGTAGACAGGATTATGACCTCACTCAGCTTTGTCCATCAGAGGAAAAACAAACAGAAACTCAGCACAAATCTCATCCTATATGAAGCCTCCACAAACCACAGGACCAGCCTTGCTGCTGCTGCTGCCAAGTCACTTCAGTCGTGTCCGACTCTGTGTGACCCCATAGACGGCAACCCACTAGGCTCCCCTGTCCCTGGGATTCTCCAGGCAAGAACACTGGAGTGGGTTGCCATTTCCTTCTCCAGTGATGAAAGTGAAAAGTGAAAATGAAGTTGCTCAGTCGTATCAGACTCTTGGCGACCTCATGGACCACAGACTACCAGGCTCCTCCATCCATGGGATTCTCCAGGCAAGAGTACTGGAGTGGTTGCCATTGCCTTCTCCATGACGAACCTTAGGAGGGCAGAAACCAAAAGGAAGAAAGAATTCAGCTTTGAAGCCTGAGGAAAGGAGACCTCAAACACAATAAGTTAAAAAAAAATAATGAAAAGGCAGAGAAATACTATACTAATGAAGGAACAAGCTAGAAACACAGAAGTCCAAATAAATGAAGAGGAAATAGGCAAACTACCTGAAAAAGAATTCAGAATAATGATAGTAAAGATGATTAAAAACCTTGAAAACAAAATGGAGAAAATGCAAGGATCAATTAACAAAGACATAGAAGAATTAAAGAATAAACATACAGAGATAAACAACATAATTATTGAAATTAAAAATACTCTGAAAGGAATCAATAGCAGAATACTTGAAGCAGAAGAACGAATTAGTGAACTGGAAGATAAAATGGTGGAAATAACTTCTGAAGAGCAGAATAACATAAAAATGATGAAAAGAACCTGAGGATAGTCTCACAGACCTCTGGGACCATATCAAACACACCAATGTTCAAATTAAAGGCATCCCAGAAGAAGAAGAGAAAAAGAAAGGATATGAGAAAATTTTTGAAGAGATTATAGTTGAAAATTTCCCCAATATGGAAAAGGAAATAGTCAATCAAGTCCAACAGGCACAAATAGTCCCATACAGGATAAACCCAAGGAGAAACACAACAAAACACATACTAAGCAAATTAACAAAGACTAAACACAAAGAAAGAAAATTAAAAGCAGCAAAGGAGAAGCAACAAGTAACATAGAAGGGAAACCTCATATGCTTAACAGTTGATCTTTCAGCAGAAACTCTGCAGGCCACAAGGGAATGGCAGTGTATATTTAAAGTACTGAAAGGAAAAAGTCTACAACCAAGATTACTGTACCAAACAAGGATTCATTCAAAATTAATGGAGAAATCAAAAGCTTTTTAGACAAGCAAAAGTTAAGAGAATTCAGTACCACCAAAACAGCTTTACAACAAATGTTAAAGGGACTTATATAGTCAAGAAATACAAAAGAATGAAAAAGATCTACAAAATCAACCCCAAACAATTAAGAAAATGGCAATAGGAATACATATATCAATAATTACTTTAAATGTAAATGGATTAAACACTGCAACTAAAAGACATAGACTGGCTGAATGGATTAAAAAAAAAAAAAAAAACAAGACCCATATATATGCTGTCTACAAGAAACCCACTTCAGACCTCAAGACACATATAGACTGAAAGTGAGAGGATGGAAAAATATATTCCATGCAAATGGGAAGCAAAAGAAATCTGGAGTAGCAATCTTCATATCAGACAAAATAGACCTTAAAAAAAAGAAGATTACAAGAGATAAGGAAGGACACTACATAATGATCAGGGATCAATCCAAGAGGAAGACAAAACAATTGTAAATATTTATGCACCCAACAAAGGAGCACCTCAATACATAAGATAAACATTAACAGACATAAAAGGAGAAATTGACAGTAACACAATAATAGTAGGAGACTTTAACACCCTACTCACACCCATGGATAGATCATCAAAACAGAAAATTAAGGAAACACAAGTCTGAAATGATACATTGGATAAAATGGATCTCATTGATATCTTCAGGACATTCCATTTAAATGCAGAGGAATACACCTTCTTCTCAAGTGCACATGGAACATTCTCCAGGACAGACCACATCTTGGTTCACAAATCAAACCTAGGTCAATTTAAGAAAATTGAAATCATATCAGGCATCTTCTCTGACCACAACACTATGAGACTAGATATCAATTAGAGAAAAACTGTGAAAAACACAAACACATGGAAATTAAATAACACATTTCTAAATAACCAGCAGGTTACTTAAGAAATCAAAAGGGAAATTAAAAAATTTCTCAAAAAAGATGACAATTAAAACGTGACAACTCAAACCTATGGGATGCAGCAAAAGCAGTTCTAAGAGGGAAATTTATAGCAATACAATCCTACCTCAAGAAAAAAGAAACACATGGAATAGACAACCTAACTTTACATCTAAAACCACTGGAAAAAGAAGAACAACCCCCCCCCAAAATTAGTAGGAGGAAAGAAATCATAAAGATCAGAGCAGAAATAAATGAAAAAGAATTGAAAGAAACAATAGTAAAGATCAATAAAACTAAAAGCTGGTTCTTTGAGGAGTTAAACAAAATTAACAAACCTTTAGCCAGACTCATCAAGAGGAAAAGTGAGAAGAATCAAATCAACAAAATTAGAAATGAAAACGGAGAGGTTACAACAGACAATGAAGAAATACAAAGGATTATAAGAGACTATTATGAACAACTATATGGCAATAAAATAGATAACCTGGAAGAAAAGGACAGATTCTTAGAAATGTTCAATCTTCCAAGACTGAACCAGGAAGAAATAGAAATTATGAACAACCCAATTACAAGCACTGAAATTGAAGCTGTGATCAAAATTCTCCCAAAAAACGAAAGCTCAGGACCAGATGGCTTCACAGGAGAATTCTGTCAAACATTCTGAGAAGAGCTAATGCTTATCCTTCTAAAACTCTTTCAAAAAATTTCAGAGGAAGGAACACTTCCAAACTCATTCTATGAGACTACCATCACCCTGAAACCAAAACCTGACAAAGACAACACACAAAAAGAAAAGTACAGGCCAATATCACTGATGAACATAGATGTAAAAATCCTCGACAAAATTTTAGCAAACAGAATTCAGCAACACATCAAAAAGCTCATATACCATGATCAAGTTGGGTTTATTCCAGGAATTCAAGGATTCTTCATTATACACAAATCAATCAATGTGATACACCATATTAACAAACTGAAAGATAAAAACCATATGATCATCTCAATAGATGCAGAAAAAGCCTTTGACAAAATTTAGCACCCATTATGATTGAAACTATTCAAAAAATGGGCATAGAAGGAACCCACCCAACATAGTAAAGGCCATATAAGATAAGCCTAGGGCAAACATTATTCTCAATGATTAGAAACTGAAAGCATTCCCCCTAAGATCAGGAACAATACAAGGGTGTCCACTTTCACCACTATTATTCAACATAGTTCTGGAAGTCCTAGCTACAGCAGTTAGAGAAGAAAAAGAAATAAAAGGAATCCAGATTAGAAAAGAAGTAAAGCTCTCACTGTTTGCAGATGACATGATACTATACGTAGAAAACCCTAAAGATAGTATCAGAAAATTACTAATCAGTGAATTTATCAAAGTTGCAGGATGCAAAATCAATATACAGAAATCACTTGCATTTCTATATAATAAAAATGAAAAATCAGAAAGAGAAATTAAGGAATCAATCCCATTCACCACTGCAACAAAAGGAATTAAATATACAGGAATAAATGTACCTAAGGAGATGAAATAACTGTACATAGAAAATTATAAGACACTGATGAAAGAAATTAAAGATTACAAACAGATGGAGAGATATTCCATATTCCTGGGTAGAAAGAATCAATATTGTGAAAATGACTATACTACCAAATGCAATCTACAGATTCAGTGCAATTCCTTGGCATTTTTCACAGAACTAGAAAAAAATCTCACAATTCTTATGGAAACACAAAAGACCCTGAATAGCCAAAGCAGTCTTGAGCAAAAAGAATGGAGCTGGAGGAATCAACCTTCCTGACTTCAGATTATATTACAAAGCTACAGTCATCCAGACAGTATGGTACTGCCACAAAAACAGAAATATAGACCAGTGGAACAAGATAGAAAGTCCAGAAATAAACCCCTGCACCTATGGGTACCTTCTTTTTGATAAAGGAGAAAAGACTATACAATGGGGCAAAGACCAACCTCTTCAACAAATGGTGCTGGGAAAACTGGACAGCTACATGTAAAAGAATCAAATGACAGCACTTCTAACACCATACACAAAGATAAACTCAAAATAGATTAAAGACCAAATGTAAAACTGGAATCTATAAATCTCTAGAGGAAAACATAGGCAGAACACTTGATGACATAAATCAAAGCAACATCCTCTATGACCCACCTCCTGCTGCTGCTGCTGCTGCTGCTGCTGCTAAGTTGCTCCAGTTGTGTCCGACTCTGTGCAACCCCATAGACAGAAGCCCGCCAGGCTCCCATATCCCTGGGATTCTCCAGGCAAGAACACTGGAGTGGGTTGCCATTGCCTTCTCCAATGCATGAAAGTGAAAAATGAAAGTGAAGTCACTCAGTCGTGTCTGACTCTTAGCGACCCCATGGACTGCAGCCTACCAGGCTCCTCCATCCATGGGATTTTCCAGGCAAGAGTACTGGAGTGGGGTGCCATTGCCTTTTCCTAATGTAACAGAAATAAAAACAAAAGTAAATAAGTGGGATCTAATTAAACTTAAAAGCTTTTTCACAGCAAAAGAAACTATAAGCAATGTGAAAAGAGAACCCTCTAAATTAGAGAAAATAATAGCAAATGAAACTGACAAAGGATTAATTTCCAAAATATACAAGCAGCTCATACAACTCAATATCACAAAAACAAACAACCCAATCAAAAAGTGAGAAAAAGATCTAAACAGACGTTTCTTCAAAGAAGACATACAAATGGCTAACAAACACATGAAAAGATGCTCAACATCACTCATTATTAGAGCAATGCAAATCAAAACCACAATGAGATATCACCTCACATTGGTCAGAATGACCATCATCAGAAAGTCTACAAACAGTAAATGCTGGAGAGAGTGTGGAGAAAAGGCCACACTCTTGCACTATTGAAGAGAATGTAAATTGATACAGACACTATAGAAGTTGGTATGGAGATTCCTTAGAATATTAGGAATAAAACCACCATATGACCCAGCAATCTCACTCCTAGGCATATACCCTGAGGAAATCAAAATCGAAAAAATACATGTATCCCATTGTTCATTGCAGCGCTATTTACAATAGCTAGAATACTGAAGCAACCTAGATGTCCATCGACAGTTGAGTGGATAAAGCATTGTGGTGCTATATACAATGGAATATTACTCAGCCATAAAAAGGAACACATTTGAGTCAGTTCTGATGGGGTGGAACCTATTATACAGAGTGAAGTGAGTCAGAAAGAGAAAGATAAGTATCGTATTCTAATGCACATATGCAGAATCTAGAAAAATGGTACTGAAGAACTTATTTACAGGGCAGCAATGGAGAAACAGACATAGAGAATAGACTTACGGACATGGGGAGAGGGGAGGCGAGGGTGAGATGTATGGGAAGAGTAACATGGAAACTTACATTACCATATGTAAAATAGATAGTTAAATAAATTTGTTGTATGGCTCAGGAAACTCAAACCAGGACTCTGTATCAACCTAAAGAGTTGGGATGGGAGGGAGATGTGAGGGAGGTTCAAAAGGGCGGGGATATATGTATGGCTGATTCATGTTGAAGTTTGAGAAAACAACAAAATTCTGTAAAGCAATTATCCTTCAACAAAAAAAATATATTAAAAAGAAAAAAATAATAAAATGCAAATCATTAAACACCATAGAGTTCCATGCTAAACAATTGTAAATGGAAGACATTAACATTAATCTTAAGGAAAATTATATCCCTAATTCCCTTAGACAAAATAGTGGACCAAGTTATTGATGCTTTTTTTATTAAGTTTTTTCCCCCATCGTTTAATAAAAACACATTATTGAAATCTAAATGAGATGGAACAATCTCACTAAATTGCTTTTTTATCCCCTTGCAAAGTGTTATAACTCCACTTCAGTTCTAAATGAATAATAGCCTCACCTTTAATAAAACCATTTTGTTCACTGTTCAAGTAATATATATTTCAGATAAAAAGAGGCAAAGGAATGAAATTATTATCATTCAGATCTTTGATTGTATGAAAGATTTGTTAAATTTTTATTAAAATACTCATGAATTATATAACTGCCTGCACTGAAAGGAATATGCAATATCCTTGAATTGGGGACATATTATTTCTCCCTTCCAAGCTTTATTGAGATATAATTGAGATGCAGCATTGTATTATGTAAGGAGTACATAAGGTGTACATAGTGATTTAGTTCGTGTATATACGGCAAAATGATTACTACAGTAAGTTCAGTTAATATCCATCACTACACAGTTACATGTGTTTGTTTCTTTTTTTCTTGTGATGAGAACTTTTAAGGCCTACTCGATTAGCAGCTTTCAAATAACAGTATGATTAAACATAGTAGCCCTGATATACATTATACCCCCAGGAATTACTTATCTTATAACTGGAAGTTGGCACCTATTGATCATCTTCATTCACCAACCCCTATCCCCCTACTGCCTTTGTCAGCCACCAATCTGCTCTGTTTCTAGGAGCATTTTCTTTTTTTTCATATTCCACATGTATATGAAATTATACAGTGTTTTTCTATCTGGTTTATCTCATTTAGCATAATGCCTTCAAAGTCCATTTATGTTGTAAGTGGCAGAATTTTCTTATTTTTTATATTTGAATATTATTCTGTATTATTAATAATATCTATATAAACATACACATACATATGTATATTCCAAAATGCCAATGCCAAGGAACATAGAAAAGATCAAGAAGCTTTTCTAGATAAAAAATAATTATAAATAAATGCAATACGTGATACTAATTTTGATCTTGGATCATCAGAAAAATACTTACAAAGGTCATTGTTGGAACAATTTATAAGGCTTGGGATATAGACTATGAGCTAGATAATGATATTATATCAATATAAAATTTCCTGATTTTTATAATTGCATCATGGTTATGGAAGAGAATGTCCTTATTCTTTATAAACATACTGTGAAACAGATTAGTAAGGGAACATATTGTCTTCTCCCTACTCTTAATAGGTTCAGAATAAATAATTTGCATATAAATATAAGTATATACATCTCTTGATTCACATCTCTATCTAATGAAAAAGAGATAAAATAGAGGAAAATATGAATAGTTAATGAATTTGATAAAGTATATATGAAGGTAGTTTATACTGTTCTTGCAAATTATACCAAAATGAAGAACAAATTTATGGTTACCAGGGTGGAAGTGGGGAATAGGGCAAACTGGGAGATCAGGATTGACATATATGCAATACTATGTATAAAATGGACAACTAATGAGAACCTACTGTTTAGCACAGGGAATCCTACTCGGTGATCCGTGGTGGCCTAAATGGGAAGGAAATCTAAAACAGAGTAGATACATGTACATGTATGGTTAACTCACTTTGTTGTACAGCAGAAACTAACACAACATTATTAAGCAACTATACTGCAATGAAAATTAATTAAAATTGCTTTCTAACCAGGTTTTAAAAGACCAAACAATACTGAAAGGTAAATTAGCTGCAAGCACAGGAGAGAAAATATTGGTTAGGAAATTTAGTTAAAATAGCAAATGAAAACTGGTCCTCTTTTAAATCTCCTCCTAGCAATTTTCTTTCTTTTATTTCAACCCTCAATTTGCAAAAGGAAGAAGCAAAGCAAAATATCTACATCTCACATTTAGAGTACAGATATTGTTATCAACTTACTCTAACAAACACCCAATGTTTCCTTATTCTTTGATGTGAATTTCTAATTGCCTAGGCTTAGAAAGTTGGGCAGAGACTTTAAGAAGACTTTTCAATAGTTGAAGCACCTCTTCTTTCAAATTATGTATTAATTTGAAATATGTATATAAGCTAAAACTTCCCTGATTCTTCTCAGGTGAAGTTTTCTGCTAAGCAAAATAGAAAGTACTGCCTAATTCAGAATGTGTCTTGGAAGGCATAAGTTTATGATGCTGAGAGCAAAAGGTCTATTTTCCTCTTCCAAGTAACACCATTTTGTACAAATACCTTCTTTTAAAGTGAATATTTCAGTTGCCCAGATCAAAATATCTTTAGTCTTATGTGTATTAGGTAATAAATACATTTATTAAAATATTTCATAATATTCTTTAAAAATAAAATATCAAAATTAAAATTCCAAAAATATTCTAGTTACAACGTACCCTTCCTTGTCTCATCACTGGACAGTGCCAGCACTGAGCTCCAGCCCCATCATATAGCCAGCAAGAAGACACGTGATTTCCTGGCTGTATACTTTCAGCCCACTATTTTATCTACCTCAAGCTCCATATTCCTCCTCTGACTATCTAAAGCCACGTATTCTTTAAGAACTAGGCCAAAGCTCATTACTTCTGGAGGGCCTTTAGGATTATTACAGCAGGACTTCTAGCCTTACTCTTCTTTAACTGACCCTTCTTTATAGTTTCCCAGTATCTGATCCATGTTGCTAATACAGCATCCAAATCAGAGTAGGCTAGGTTGTGCTGTGGACAAAATCTCAGAGGGTTAAAACAACTGAGGTTTCTATATCCTCATGACTGTCTTGAGGATCAGCAGGTAGGGCTTTCCTCAGGGTGGTCACTCAGGGTCTAAGGCTGATGGAAAACTGACCTTGACATGTGCTTCCATGATTGCACATCAGAGGGAAAGGAACATGGACAGTCAGGAACTGGCTCTTCAAGCTCCTCATCAGAAATGGCTTAAGTCACTTCTGTTTATTTTCTTTTGGTTAAAGAAGTTGTATCAGCATGCCTAATTTCACAGGAAGTACAGTCTTCTTGGAAGGAGACTGAAACAGCACAAAGATCTCTAGTCACAGAGTTTTTTGTTTGTTTGTTTGTTTTTGTTTTTTTTTTTTTGTTTTGTTTTCACTCTAACATTATTGCACATATCAGTTTTCTTCAGTGAATTGTGACTGTAGGTTTATGTCCTAGTCATCCTTCCATTCAACTCTTCAAACCAGTGTTTAGTGTGAAGTAGGTGCTTACTGCCTTTTGTCTGACTGACTGCACCAAGAGATTTGCCCAAGGTTGTAGAACCTGGGGGATTTGGACCCATGTCTCTGAATTTCGAGTCCTTTCACTTTTCACTACACAATGCAGTTAAAAATCCATAGACTTTCCTGACATGGTCTCACGTAAGTTGCTACTTGCCAATAGGAACTACCTTAACTTTACTATACTAGTTAATATTTATTGGCCTCAATCTGTATGCAATAACCCAGTTTAGAATACATTTATAGCCAAGAATAAAACAAAAAATACATTGATTAAAATCCCATAGATGAAAACACATTTCATTATTTTTAATCTGCTGTGATTTTTCACTTTTGCTTTTAAAAGTCTTTCTTCCATTATTTCTCTTTCATGGCTCTTTTCATTGCAAACTTAACCACAGGGTCTTTTAAAATTGTATGCTTTTAATAACAAAGGCCAAGGAAATTCCAAAAGCCTTCAAAAGGTACAGGAAATATCAAAGTCTAAAATAATTCTTCAAAGAAGTAAATTTCACCAGGGATGCCATATGTTCTTGGTTAACACATGAAATTAAAAAAAATGTGATGATAAAACCAGATTCCCATTCATCTTGATAATGATGATGATGAATTTTTCAGGTACCAGTGGAACACTGAACTAACAACCCTAGTCCTCTCCCTTTGGAAATGAGAAGAGTGGCCCTGACTGCGGCAACAGTGCTGAACAGTGAGATGCTCTGAGAGCTTTTGTCAGTTAGGTACATTGAATCATTATCACTTCAGTGAATGGCAACAAAATAGGCAATCTTGTGCAGATCAGGATGGCTTTCAGTGCAAGTCAGAATTTCAATGTGTGGCAGAAAATGAATAGAGATGATAAATTCAGGAGGCGGCATGCAGGAGTAGCTCAAATGCAAAGCATCTGTTGCTGCCTGGCTCCCAGGAAGCCTGAGTTACAGGGAGGGTTTCTTATTCTGCTATAATGTCTGTCAGGTTGAGGAGCCAGGTCAGGGACTGGTAAGTGTTGTGGCTCCTTCTACCACCAACCACTGACATAGGACAAAGTAAAATTGCCTTGCTTACTCAGGTTTCCAAATGCAAAATGGACCCAATTTGTATATCTTTGATTTGGGATGATGCTTCAGTATCTCCCTGTGAGTGTGAGTAATCTCTTAAGTGATGGATCATTTTTTGAGGCTTCTAACTAAGATGAACAAGCCTGTTTTGCTAACATAAAATTGGCAGAAACTTGAGCTTGAAATTTGAATGGGGTCCAAACTGAATATTTGCACAAGTTTAAGAGGCACAGATGATTTTATGCAAATTATTTGTTCATGAAATGCTTCCCCAGGCACATCTGCAGGCTCACGTGGGCTGAAAGTGCGAAAGAAGAGAGAGACACTTTAGTTAATATGACTGCCTTTTTGGTGTGTTTGCTTCTTCTTAGTAATTAGAAATTAAATTAGAAAATTGAAATCTAATATATATGCCAAACTATTATTAATATAGGACCTAGGTTAAGTGCTTTGTAATTACCAGAGGTACTATTAATATTATTATTCTCATGTTACTGATGAGGAAAATGAGGCTTAGGTGCATCCAGAGTCAAGCCAGTGCCCCACAACAGTGAGTGGCAGATGGCACTCTTTTTTCAGAATCCAGGTTCTCTTACACTGTACTATATGAACCTTCTTAGATAATACAGAGTAACTCTAAGGGACTGAGTTATTATTTAATACTCACATGAACTTGCCTGATAAAAAGAATAATAGAAACTCAGATTAAAGAAAAAAAACTTCAAATTTGTCACTCTTACCCTAAACTCTGCAGGACATTCCTTATGAGGTAGGGCAGCTCCATTCATTTCTAGGAAACTAAATAGAATACCCTATTAAACCAATAGGCCTTTAGATTTTGACGATCTAATAAGCACCCCTGCTTCATTCCACATTCCAAGGCCAAATTTGCCTGTTACTCCAGGTGTTTCTTGACTCCCTACTTTTGCATTCCAGTCCCCTATAAGGAAAAGGACATTTTTTGGGGTGTTAGTTCTAAAAGGTCTTGTAGGTCTTCATAGAATTGTTCAACTTTAGCTTCTTCAATGTTACTGGTTGGGGCATAGACTTGGATTACCGTGATATTGAATGGTTTGCCTTGGAAACGAACTGAGATCATTCTGTCGTTTTTGAGATTGCATCCAAGTACTGCATTTCGGACTCTCTTCTTGACCATGATGGGAAATAGATGGGGAAACAGTGGAAACAGTGTCAGACTTTATTTTTCTGTGCTCCAAAATCACTGCAGATGGTGATTGCAGCCAAAAATTAAAAGATGCTTACTCCTTGGAAGAAAAGTTAGGACCAACCTAGATAGCATATTCTAAAGCAGAGACATTACTTTGCCGACTAGGGTCGGTCTAGTCAAGGCTATGGTTTTTCCAGTGGTCATGTATGAATGTGAGAGTTGGACTGTGAAGAAGGCTGAGCACCGAAGAATTGATGTGTTTGAACTGTGGTGTTGGAGAAGACTCTTGAGAGTCCCTTGGACTGCAAGGAGATCCAACCAGTTCATTCTGAAGGAGATCAACCCTGGGATTCCTTTGGAAGGAATGATGCTAAAACTGAAGCTCCAGTACTTTGGCCACTTCATGCGAAGAGTTGACTCATTGGAAAAGATTCTGATGCTGGGAGGGATTGGGGGCAGGAGGAGAAGGGGACGACCGAGGATGAGATGGCTGGATGGTGTCACTGACTCCATGGGCGTGAGTCTGGGTGAACTCCTGGAGTTGGTGATGGACAGGGAGGCCTGGCGTGCTGCGATTCATGGGGTCGCAAAGAGTTGGACACAACTGAGCAAATGAACTGAACTGAACTGAATAAGCACCCCACTCCTGCATAATATTATTAGTGAGAAAGGTAGAGAATTCCTATCTTTTCCTATCTGATATTTTGGGGGCAGGAGGAGAAGGGGACGACCGAGGATGAGATGGCTGGATGGTGTCACTGACTCCATGGGCGTGAGTCTGGGTGAACTCCTGGAGTTGGTGATGGACAGGGAGGCCTGGCGTGCTGCGATTCATGGGGTCGCAAAGAGTTGGACACAACTGAGCAAATGAACTGAACTGAACTGAATAAGCACCCCACTCCTGCATAATATTATTAGTGAGAAAGGTAGAGAATTCCTATCTTTTCCTATCTGATATATGCAATTCAACTATTAGTATTATGTAGGCTGGACATAGATTGCAGTAAGGGGTCTGTTTATACTTTATTTGATTGGCCCTCCTTTCACTTCTGTTTCCCCCATTCTCATGGTTCAAATTTGGAAAGTTAAGGTGTTGTGCTAGAAAGATGTTAGAAATGGATGAACGAGACTTGGGATCTTACTGCAATTTAAGGGTTTATAATCTTAGAGAAATCCTCCTTCCTGAGTAAGGTTTGGCCAGGCCAAAGATGCTGCAATCTCCCGACTCCTTCTTTTCATGCTACATCAGCATCTTATGAGCCCCTCTTCCAAAGATATTTTGAATTTGGCAAAAACCATTACTCCTGCATTCTGGGCTGATCTCATGTCGCATCTCACTGGGCTACTGCTGCTCTCACCCACTGGAAGTGCTTCACTGGTCTTCACTGGTCTCCTTGCTTCCACCTGATACCATGATATCACCATAGCTTATCTTCACAGGCTAGAGTGACTTTTTTAAAGCACAAGTCACACCCCCCTAACTCTTCCACCCAAACCCACTTAGAGGCTTCCATCTCAATCCATGCCCTTCTGGATCTCATCTCCTGCCATACTCCCATCTCTCGCCCTGCTCCAGCCATACTAGGTGCCTCTTAGGATGCTTCTGGTATGGAGCCGTTTCACGGGACCCACCTCCCTATAAGAAGTCCTCTCCTCCTATATTCTCTCAAAATCTCTGCTGACTTTGTTTAGATTTGCAAATGTTCAAAGAAACACCTTCCTCCTTCCATGTCAATGCCTTTGACTACACTGTACACTCTTACTGTTATTTATATTTATCCATAACACTTATCACATAATATATCCTATATTTAATGTGTTTATTAAATATATTAAATGTGTTTTCAAGTAGAATGCAAGTTCCATGAGAGTTTGGACTTGATTTATTTTGTTCACTTAGTGTTTGATGAATGACTAAATGAGTGGCATGGAGCAATGTGGTGGGACCACTTTCAGGGGGTTTTCACTTAGAGGCCAGGAAACATGATAAAATTAAAGCCCATGTGTAAAAAATAATATGTAAAAAAATTATATTTGATAGGCACTCCCCAAATAGGTGTATTCCATAGACATAACAAAGTATTATTTCGTAGGCATCCAGATTTTCCTTACAGGTTGAGAAGGTTTAGCTCAGCTGGTAAAGAATCTGCCTACATGCAGGAGACCTTGGTTTGATTCCTGGGTTGGAAAGATCCCCTGGAGAAGAGATAGGCTATCTACTCCTGGATTTGTGGGCTTCCCTGGTAGCTCAGCTGGTAAAGAATCTGCCTGCAATGCGGGAAACCTGGGTTTTGATCCCTGGGTTGGGAAGGTTCCCCTGGAGAAGGAAAAGGCTACCCACTCCAGTATTCTGGCCTGGAGAATTCCATGGGCTATATAATTCATGGGGTCGCAAGGAGTTGGCCAGGATGGAGTGACTTTCACTTTCGCTTGAGAAGGTCTAAATCAAATTTGATGAAGAGTTCCAAAGGGAGGAAAGAAGAGTTGTGGGGAAAAAATTCTGTCATCCAAAATCTTGATGATAATAATTGAATTAGTAAGTTGAGGTCAACCTGGAGTTTGGAGTTTTTTATTTCTTTAAGACACAGCTCAAATTCAACATCTATTTACCATCTACTGCATGTGAGGGACTTCGCTAAGTGATAACTTAGGTCGTCACATCTACATGCATAACAGCTTCATGATTTAGGTCATCATAATTTCCATATGTAGTTGAGGAAACTGAGGCTCAGAGAGTTTAAATAACATGTCCAAGGATGACCTGCTGCTCTCTACAGAAGATGATTCTCTTTATCAAGTCTCACTCAGCTATTCTGGATGTTAAACAATCTCTTTTTTCTCCTAATTGCTGGGCCGCTTATTGTCCTCTGACCATATACTCACATGTTCTCAGGTATTGCATACCTGTCTCATCAAGACATGTTGAATTACTGTAAAAAACAGTTTCCTTTTGTTCAAGTACATCTAGACTCAACAAATGGTACTGGATATATTCTATAAATGCTATATTCCTTCAACTAAAGAGCCAATTAGTCTATGTGAAAAGGAATTCTAGTTTCTAGGACCAATTAGTTTTAAAAGTATTGACATATTGAAATACCACTGGTTTTCAGTATTCTCCATAAAAGCTTCTGGTCATCACTTTTATTGAAGCATACAAGTATCTTTCTACAGATATAAATATATCATATGCTTTTTAATTTTTATAAAGAAAGTGCTCTTCTGGAGTATTTTAGTTCTATAATTAATTTAGTTCCTATAGTTCTATAAAATTTCAGGTTAGAGAACAGATTATATCACAAGTATACATTTTAGAAATACGGAAGATATTTCTTGCAACTATTTCAAGAATTTCAATTAAAGTTAGCATACAGAAGAGGTCAAAACATGACTGTATAATGGTTAAAGACTATAGCCAACTAACAGACTCTGAATCATTGATCAAGTTTCTTAATACCACAGAGCCTCAGTTTCCTCTTTTCTATAATGAGCTAATGCAGTTAAAGCATTGACCACATTTACCAGCTTAGTACAGAGAAAACACTTGATAAATGCTACTGATTATTACATTGTTACTTTTATTAAAGGAGATAGAGATCAAATTGCCAACATCCACTGGATCATCAAAAAAGCAAGAGAGTTCCAGAAAAACATCTATTTCTGCTTTATTGACTATGCCAAAGCCTTTGACTGTGTGGATCACAATAAACTGTGGCAAGTTCTTCAAGAGATGGGAATGCCAGACCACCTGACCTGCCTCTTGAGAAACCTTATGCAGGTCAGGAAGCAACAGTTAGAACTGGACATGGAACAACAGACTGGTTCCAAATAGGAAAAGGAGTACGTCAAGGCTGTATACTGTCACCCTGCTTATTTAACTTATCATGAGAAATGCTGGGCTGAAAGAAGCACAAGCTGGAATCAAGATTGTCAGGAGGAATATCGATAACCTCAGATATGCAGATGACACCACCCTTATGGCAGAAAGTGAAGAGGAACTGAAAAGCCTCTTGATGAAAGTGAAAGAGGAGAGTGAAAAAGTTGACTTAAAGTCAACATTCAGAAAACGAAGATCATGGCATCTGGTTCCATCACTTCATGGGAAATAGATGGGGAAACAGTGGAAACAGTGTTAGACTTCATTTTTTGGGGCTCCAAAATCACTGCAGATGGTGACTGCAGCCATGAAATTAAAAGACAATTACTCCTTGGAAGAAAAGTTATGACCAACCTAGATAGCATATTCAAAAGCAGAGACATTACTTTGTCTACAAAGGTCCATCTAGTCAAGGCTATGGTTTTTCCTGTGATCATGTATGGATGTGAGAGTTGGACTGTGAAGAAAGCTGTTGAACTGTGGTGTTGGAGAAGACTCTTAAGAGTCTCTTGGACTGCAAGGAGATCCAACCAGTCCATTCTGAAGGAGATCAGCCTTGAGTGTTCTTTGGAAAGAATGATGCTAAAGTTGAAACTCTAGTACTTTGGTCACCTCATGTGAAGAGTTGACTCATTGGGAAAGACTCTGATGCTGGGAGGGATTGGGGACAGGAGGAGAAGGGGACAACAGAGGATGAGATGGCTGGATGGCATCACTGACTTGATGGATGTGAGTCTGAGTGAACTCCGTGAGATGGTGATAGACAGGGAGGCCTGGCGTGCTGCGATTCATGGGGTTGCAAAGAGTTGGACACAACTGAGCATCTGAACTGAACTGATAATATGGCAAAAGACTGGAAATCCTACCCCAAATATCAGTCTTCAGAACATGAATAGTAATAGGAAATTATGCTGGGTATCACATACACCAAAATCAATAGGATGTAGAACTTGAGTCCTTTAAAATTATATAGAAACAAGTATAATGACAGAATGTAATAATATGGTGTTTCACTTCATGTGTGACACCCTGGCAGATGGAAAATAAAGCTGAAATGGAACACATTTCTGTCAATGTGAAGCATTACACCTTCCCTTCTTCTCTTGTTACCCAGGCTCTCTGTTATGTTGTTTTTAAGCCATTTTGTGATGTGGTACTCCTTCTTCTTTCTTCAGTCCATTTTCCTCAAAAAAATTCTGCCAGGAGATCTGAGAGCAGATGGTGCCTTATTGTTCAGGAAAGTAGTACTTTTGCTGAGTGTTTGATCACACTTTTCTGTCAGGGACTGGCTTGTCAGCGACTTGTGCCATCATGGTAAGATAATATGCCAAGGCAAATGAAAACAGCATATTTGCTAAGCCTGTCAGAAGATATATTGACAATCGCATCAAAACTTGAAAGTATGGCTTCAATCGTTAAAACATATGAAAGGAACTTTCATTTTCTCAAGTAAAGCCAGGTTTGAAGCCTGTGTATATATCATCATACGAAGAGAAGCAATCTGCACAGATAGTAACACTACCTTCTGAAAACATCTACCTAACATAGGAAAGATACAGATTGCTTCATTTAGTGAATAAACACCATGGGATCCCCTTTGTGTCATGCCTTGTGCTATACCCTGGAGGTGAGTCAGACACCATTTATAAGTTAATGGGACTCCAGTCTTGAGGATGAGAAAAACATCTTAACAGATAAATTAAGCTACATAATGAAAAATTATGTAAGAAAGCTATATAAAGAGAAGTATGGTTATCCTTTACTTCCCGACCCCATAGGCTAGTGGGTAGGGCAGTCTTTATTTCTTTCTCCTGATTCTCTCTGTCTTTCCCTTTCTGGCTACGCCCTGGGAGACGGGCCCCAACTTCCTGCTCCCTTACCAGCTGCCTTGAGTTGAGTTTAGTCAAAGGTGTCAAGGGCAGGAGTGTCAGAGCCTTGCGATATTCTCCTTCACTTCCTCCCGCTTGGACACCCAGCTTCTAAGAGTGGTTGTGTGCTTCCATGGGTGTTACTGCCTCCAGCCTGTGCTTCTCCAGAACTCTAGCTCTCACTGGATTCTGGGTAAGCCTGCCTCCTCCTTCCTTAAAGTAAGGAAGCCTTTGAACCTGGGTTTATTCAACAAACTGAACATACTCCTTCCTTCCCACGTCAGCTCTCTTGGCAGTAGCAACTTCCATTGTTGCTATTCTCTGGGTGCCTCAATATTTCTTGTGTGTTCCCATCCCTCAGAGGTGGACCTTTATTTCAACACTCTTCACTTAAAAACAACTGAGTCTGTTTCTTACCAGAACTCTGACAGATATAAAGACTATAATAGAGGTACTAATAGAAGTACTAGTTTATTCAACATTAATTAAATCATAGACTGTTTATTCAGTGCCTATAGATGACACTGAATTAGTTACAAGGTATACATCAGTACTTTTTAATAGACCTTGATGGAGATTTTCTGCACTGCCCATTATGCTAGCAACTAGGCACATGTGATTACTGAACACTTGAAATACAGCAAATGTGATTGAGTCATTGAATTGATTGTTAATAATTTAAATTTATATAGGCCCATGCAGCTGTTGGTCAGTGGCTACATACAGTATTAGCACCAGTATGGACTCATTTGAACAGGAGCCTGAATAACTATTTCTTCTGGCTGGATGCCAAGTTGGAAAAAAGAATTTGTTTCAAGATATGGCTGGAAGGTGACATTTGAGCTGTTCTGTAGATGAGTGGGTCTTTACCAGGCAGATAAATGTAGAGTGCATTCTGGGCAAAAAGAAGGTCTTATGTAAATGCTGAGAGGCTCTGGCATATGGAAAGTAAACAGAGTACCACACAGTATTCATAGTGGTTAGATAATAAAGATTAAGAGAAATGTGTTGGAAAAGAAGCTGGGAACATGGGTTGGAGCCACATGGTGAGGAGTCTTATTTCATGTCCATGTTTTGCTTATCTTTTTTTATCCATAATAACAGAACCAGGTGGGTTGTTTTAAAACATGGATATTTAGCAGGATAGTAATAAATATACATATTCCTTTAAAAATATTTCATTGAGCTTTCAATTTCAAGAAATATTTCAGTAATTATTTACTGTATACTCAATTTTGTTGCTGTCTGTTCTTTGGACTTATACTACATTAGTGATCTAGCTTGATCCGGGGACATGTGGGGTTCCAGGGAGGGTAGGTAGGGTACACATATAGACAAGATGAGAGAATTAGAGAAGAATTCTAGGAGATATACATTGTGATGTCTATGCTCGGCCTAAAGAAGGGGTAGGCGTCCCCAGGGGCTCAGCGGTAAAGAATCCACCTGCCAGTACAGGAGACGTGGGTTCAACCCCTGGATTGGGAGGATCCCCTGGAGAAGGAAATGGTAACCCACTCCAGTATTCTTGCCTGAGAAATCCCTTGGACAGAAGAGCCTGGTGGGCTTCAGTCCATGAAGCCACAAAAGAGTCAGACACAACTTAGCGACTAAACCACAACAACAACGAAGAAGGGACAAGAGTTTTCTAGGTGAATCTGTGTACCTGTGTGAGTTGTGTGTGGGAAGGGAGGAGTGATGGGAGTGCAGCAGAATGTGTTCCTGTCAGAAAACCTTGAATGTGAAGTGATGCCAGGACTGAGACAAAGCTGGTATGGTCTAAAGGATCAGATCTAAACAGCTCTAATGTATGAAATGATCATTTCGGACCGATATCTTTGTAGAATGGTTTGGAGAGATAAAGACTGGGATGCCAGTTAGAAGACTGTATTAACAATGCAGGGAAAACATAATAGTGATTGAAAATGGGTAATGTGTGTTTGAATACACATTCTGAGCAATAATTTATCTCATTTGTGATCTTTCACACTTCTCAAACTTATTTATGTTTCTCTGAAAAATAAAACTCTGGTTTTGTTCTGGGTCAGAAAAACAGTAGCTGTGAGTTAACAAGTAATTCTTATGTGCCACTCTTCCATGTCTTTGCATGCTGTATATAATTTCATGTAATCCTCAAAACAACTCTATTAGGCAGGTACTGTTAATATTATGATTCCCTTATTTCACAAATGGACAAATGGAGGTTCAGTTAAGTCATGTTCTTCAGGTCACTCTTAGTAATACACAAAGCAGGATTTAAATTTTGGCTATCTACTTCTAGAACAGACTCATTAAGTTCTGTCTTCTATAAACATGCTAAAAATTACTTTATACTGATATTTGGCCACCATTTGTTGATGAAGTTGTCTGTTCCTTTATCTTGAATACTGAGTTAACCTGAATATAAGATCATCTAATATAGAATAAATTTCAAAAAACGTATGTCTGCCTTACAGCCTTTGAACAGAAAAGGACACTCATTTTATGATGGAAACACGTAAGTGCCAGTGCAGCCAAGATCATCCACTCTTAAGCCTTCCAAAGAGATTACCTACTTTACTATGATTTTCTCCCTAATATTCTTAATGATCAAAATACTTTTCATTTTACATATTTCAATGTGAATAATATTAAATGTTAATATTATTTTAAAGAGATTTTAAGTGGACATGGTTGACAGATTTAGAAAATATCTTTTTATAGACAAGATTATTGCTAAAATGAATACTGAAATATATGTTTCTAGAAGCTTGATGGAGATTTGTAGTTACTTGGATCTGTGTTTATAAGACTTACCTTAAGATCACCCATTTCAATGTACTGTCATCACTGTCAACTGGTTTTTTTTTTTTCCTAAGGATTTCTCCTATTCAAAGCTATATTCCAGCAAACTGAACTGAGTGACGTCCTTGACCAGAGTTCTAGAAAGTAATTTATTGTTATCAGAAAAATTACCAAGAATACTTAGTATAGGATCTAAATCTCTTCTCACGTCAAATATGTTATAAAAATAATATAATTTTGTGTTCCCGGTGTTTTTCTGGTCCCCGGGTGGCGCCCGCGCGCCTGTCCCGCGCCCCCGCCGTGCGTGCTTGCCGGCCCCTCCCCGCCGCTGCCAGCCTCTCCTCCTTGTCCTGCACGCGTGCGACCACCCGCGTTCCCTTCCGCTGTCTGGGACCCAGCCGGCCTCGCCTCACTTGGGTGTCGTCCCCTGGCCTCCATCGGCCTGTGGCTTCCCCGGCAGAGCAGGGCCCTCGGGGCCCTGAGAAAGGGGCGGGGAGCCTTGCGGTTGTGAGGGCTGTCTGCTGCTGCTGCTGCTAAGTCGTGTCAGATTCTGTGCGACTCCATAGACGGCAGCCCACCAGGCTCCCCTGTGTCTGGGATTCTCCAGGCAAGAACGCTGTCTGGGTGTCCTCAAAACCCAGCTCAGATATCTAACTTGCATCTTGACGACATTCGCTTATGTACTCTGGCAGCCCATCAGTCTTGCAGAATTCTATCATCATCATATGAGACAACATTCACTGAAATAAGAGTACGCCATCAGCTCAACCTGGTAAACTTCCCACTGAATCTAACCTCATATTGATATCCTCTCACAACAACCTGTCTTTCTTATAAATAGAATTATATTAGTTTTCATTAGAAAAGCAGTTATAAGACAACTGGATGAGATGGAGTGAGGGAGAAGAGCTTATGACTTTTGGTATCTTTTGACATTCTTCCGAGTTGATTGCTTTGGATCTCATTCTTTAGGGGAGGACAGCATCAAAAGAAACCATAGCACAAACTAGTTTTTAGAATAATAACAATCAGTTCAGTTCAGTTGCTCAGTCGTGTCCAACTCTTTGAGACCCCATGAATCGCAGCACACCAGGCCTCCCTGTCCATCACCAACTCCCGGAGTTCACTCAGACTCACACCCATCGACTTAGTGATTCCATCCAGCCATCTCATCCTCTGTCGTCCCCTTCTCCTCCTGCCTCTAATCCCTCCCAGCATCAGAGTCTTTTCCAGTGAGTCAACTCTTTGCATGAGGTGGCCAAAGTACTAGAGTTTCAACTTTAGCATCATTCCTTCCAAAGAAATCTGAGGGCTGATCTCCTTCAGAATGGACTGGTTGGATCTCCTTGCAGTCCAAGGGACTCTCAAGAGTCTTTTCAACACCACAGTTCAAAAGCATCAGTTCTTCAGCGCTCAGCCTTCTTCACAGTCCAACTCTCACATCCATACATGACCACAGGAAAAACCATAGCCTTGGCTAGACGGACCTTAGTCGGCAAAGTAATGTCTCTGCTTCAGAATATGCTATCTAGGTTGGTCATAACTTTTTTTCCAGAGTAAGAGTCTTTTAATTTCATGGCTGCAGTCACCATCTGCAGTGATTTTGGAGCCCTCAAAATAACAATAATAACAATAGCAAGTCAATATTTACAGATAAGTCTTCTTAAGGTGCAGAAATGTGGAACACTGATATGTTTAGGAATCCAGGACCATGAGAATTTTTGGTTGTGCTGAAGGATAGGATATGTAGGGAATATTAGTGAAAGATGATGCTTTAATAGGGTGTGAAAGATAGATCATGAAAGGTCTGGATCCACTCTAAAAGAAGTTGGATTTTATCCACCTGCAGTGGGGAATCGCTGAAGTCATTAAGTAGAGGAATTATATAAACACTGGCAAGCTCACTTGTACTTGCATGATAAAACTGTAAGCCAGAGCTTTGTTATCATCAGTACTAGAGCAGCATGGGATTTAGAAACTCTTCACTCCATTCTGGTCCCATGTGTTATTTAACTAAAGGACTAGGGGACTCTCACTTCTAAAGCATTGATACCAGTCTTGGCACATGGAGATGGCAGATTTGGTTGAAGCTAAGAATGCTTGGCTGCGTTGGACTCTCCCAGTGGAGTTCTGTCCATTTTCCAGGGAGCCTAGAGCCAACAGAAATCAGTTGAAATCAGGTCAAGTTATCATCAGTGAACTAAAATCACAAGAGTGGCTAATCAACTGTTGTCAAGAGAAAATCCTAAGTCAAACATATGGAAAATGAGGCTTATGAATCATAGCACCAGCTTGGCTTCAACCCTCAGGCGAATGAAACTAAATCAGTAAAAATATATTCAGTAGAAACATGACTTGTTCTAATTCTGTCTAAGGCAACTAAGTTCTAGAAACAGAGCCCCTCCACAGAATTAAGAAGGAACACTTTTTCTCTACTCCGGGAGTTAGAATCCCAAGTTCAAAATGTTGGCCTGACTCTTTCCAACTGTGTAAATATTGGACAAGTCGTTTAAATGCTCTCATCCTCATTTTCACATCTTAAGAAAATTACAAGTAAGACTGTCCAAATCTTCCTCAGAAGGCTTGTAAACTCCAGGAGTGCCCAGGCCTACCACTTGCACAGCCAAGTCCCTGCGAAATAGCACAGAATCCGGCACATGGCAGGCGTCTAACAGATGTCTGAAGAAGTTATGAATGAGTGAGAGAGAAGAACGGAACACTGTGAGGACATCATGAAAAGGCTTTGTAAGCCAAAGAATGCCATATTACAGTGCTGCACATTCTAAGTTCTTTAAAAAACCCACTCAGGTTCACATTGAAATTACATCTTATGTAAAAGATCTACCATCACTTTTCCCCTGACACCAAAAAGAAAGAGCTAAACTAATTGTTGTTTGTTATTTGTTAGACCACAGTGTGAAATTTTTCGTGTCATTCCTTATAGCAATTCTAAGAAGTGAGAACGATCATTAGCCCAATTTATAAATGAAATCCAGCCTGAGGGAAGCTAAATAGATTTCCACACCCAAGATAACACTGCAATGAGAGGCAGCATTAACAGCCAGTCTCAAGTCTGTCTCCAAGGTCCATGATCCATTCTTCTCCTCAAATGAAAACCTTAGACTTTCTTTTTATTCTAAAATGTCTTGTAATTAAAAAGAAAATCAAACACTAAGCTGTCAGGTCCTACTGAATGAGTCTAGTGAGTGAAAATTAAATTACTGAATTCAGTAGGGCATCATATTTTAATTCAATAGGTGTCTTTTCGACCACCAAACACTATAATTCTATTAATACTGTTTTTTTTTTCCTAAGGACACAATTTATTTGAATTTATCTCCGTAAAATCAATATGAGAGGAAATGTTGGGTTCTTCATTCACAGACTTGGGTTTCAATAATTTTTTTGTGTGTGTGCAATTTACTTCTTATCTTATTACATTTCATTTGTAAAGCATAAAATTCTCCTCGAACAGTGTCCTTCTCTAGAAGATGATAGTTTGTTATTTGTGCAATTATTTAATATATTTTAGATGTTTTTAGAAGTAAAATGCATTATCCAGAGAAGAAAAAAATGTAAAATAAACTGCTTACAGATCTAAGTAAAGTGTTCTCATATAAAAGTGAAAAGAAATGTGAAGGAGTTGAAGACAAGCAGATGGGACGTTCATTGTAAGTAAACAGGGGAAATTCAAGGGCACCTTTTGCCGAAATTACTGCCTGGTTCACCACTATCTCTTTCCCTCCATCCCGTCTTCTTTTTAAATCTTCTCTCTCGTCACTTTACTCACATTCAGCTATGCTTCAAGGGAGCCTCAGCTCTTATACTTGTCTCTCTGAACCCAGCTTACTCAGTATTGGATATATTATTTCAAAACCACGGGAAAGACAATCCAGTCAAAGACTCCTCTGTTCCAGTCACCCGTGGTCCCTGTGGTTGGGTTGGCAGCAGTTCAGTTCAGTCGCTCAGTCGTGTCCAACTCTTTGCGACCCCGTGAATCGCAGCACACCAGGCCTCCCTGTCCAACACCAACTCCCGGAGTTCACTCAGACTCACGTCCATTGAGTCCGTGATGCCATCCAGCCATCTCATCCTCAGTCGTCCCCTTCTCCTCCTGCCCCCAATCCCTCCCAGCATCAGGGTCTTTTCCAATGAGTCAACTCTTCGCATAAGGTGGCCAAAGTACTGGAGCTTCAGTTTCAGCATCATTCCTTCCAAAGAAATCCCAGGGCTGATCTCCTTCAGAATGGACTGGTTGGATCTCCTTGCAGTCCAAGGGACTCTCAAGGGTCTTCTCCAACACCACAGTTCAAAAGCATCAATTCTTCTGCGCTCAGCCTTCTTCACAGTCCAACTCTCACATCCATACATGACCACAGGAAAAACCATAGCCTTGACTAGACGGACCTTTGTTGGCAAAGTAATGTCTCTGCTTTTGAATATCATGTGATATTCACTGGCACATGCAGGCTTTCTATCAAAGGGCATAGGCCAAGAGAAAATAACTGGTGACTTTACTATAAGAGGATGGCTGTTCTGGAAATACAACAATAATGGGAACACTGTTCAAAGAATGATTAGCAACTCTAAGAAAGGAACGTATGATAACGTCAGGTCCATATGTGCATCAGAGGAGATAGAATCTAAATTGTCAACTTCAAAATCAAAGTTAATTTGTCCAAAATATTAAGTTCACATTTAAGTTCATGAAGAACCAATCCACGTTATCCTTTCAGTACATTTCTTTTTCAGTGAGTTCAGTTCAGTCGCTCAGTTGTGTCTGACTCTTTGAGGCCCCATGAATTTTAGCACGCCAGGCCACCCTGTCCATCACCAACTCCCGGAGTTTACTCAGATTCGCATCCATCGAGTCAGAGATACCATCCAGCCATCTCATCCTCTGTCGTCCCCTTGTCCTCCTGCCCCCAATCCCTCCCAGCATCAGAGTCTTTTCCAATAAGTCAACTCTTCGCATGAGGTGGCCAAAGTACTGGAGTTTCAGCTTTAGCATCATTCCTTCCAAAGAACACCCAAGGCTGACCTTCTTTACAATGGACTGGTTGGATCTCCTTGCAGACCAAGCGACTCACAAGAGTCTTCTCCAACACCACAGTTCAAAAGCATCAATTCTTCGGTGCTCAGCTTTCTTCACAGTCCAACTCTCACATCCATACATGACCACTGGAAAAACCATAGCCTTGACTAGACGGACCTTTGTTGGCAAAGTAATGTCTCTGCTTTTGAATATACATGTGATATTCACTGGCACATGCAGGCTTTCTATCAAAGGGCATAGGCCAAGAGAAAATAACTGGTGACTTTACTATAAGAGGATGGCTGTTCTGGAAATACAACAATAATGGGAACACTGTTCAAAGAATGATTAGCAACTCTAAGAAAGGAACGTATGATAACGTCAGGTCCATATGTGCATCAGAGGAGATAGAATCTAAATTGTCAACTTCAAATCAAAGTTAATTTGTCCAAAATATTAAGTTCACATTTAAGTTCATGAAGAACCAATCCACGTTATCCTTTCAGTACATTTCTTTTTCAGTGAGTTCAGTTCAGTCGCTCAGTTGTGTCTGACTCTTTGAGGCCCCATGAATTTTAGCACGCCAGGCCACCCTGTCCATCACCAACTCCCGGAGTTTACTCAGATTCGCATCCATCGAGTCAGAGATACCATCCAGCCATCTCATCCTCTGTCGTCCCCTTGTCCTCCTGCCCCCAATCCCTCCCAGCATCAGAGTCTTTTCCAATAAGTCAACTCTTCGCATGAGGTGGCCAAAGTACTGGAGTTTCAGCTTTAGCATCATTCCTTCCAAAGAACACCCAAGGCTGACCTTCTTTACAATGGACTGGTTGGATCTCCTTGCAGACCAAGCGACTCACAAGAGTCTTCTCCAACACCACAGTTCAAAAGCATCAATTCTTCGGTGCTCAGCTTTCTTCACAGTCCAACTCTCACATCCATACATGACCACTGGAAAAACCATAGCCTTGACTAGACGGACCTTTGTTGGCAAAGTAATGTCTCTGCTTTTCAATGTGCTATCTAGGCTAAAAGTACATTATCCCAAAACAGTTCTCTGAATGATGAGACTATTAGTTACTAAATTAACTTGAGTTATTTGATTGCTTTATAAAAATATTGGCAGGAAATACTGTCTGAAAATTCAAGTGCTATAAATATTTAAAATTTATAACTAATGTGGACTTTTATATTGTATCCTTACTTATTGTTCAATTGATCAGAATAGTTCAGTTAAACTTTTAATAAACTACTGAAGTCTGCTTATCTGTTATCATCCAAACATGTCATCAAGAGAAATGAGAGCTCATTTAAATGGTATCATCAAATATTTCTGTCTTATCTCTAAGCATCTCTGTTCTTCATTTCCTTCATCTCTGAAATGGAGATCTAACCATCTGAAAGAAAAACTTATTCTGAATACCTACTGGGTACAAAATATGGCACTGATTATGAGGAGTGTGCCTGGCTGGCACATTTTTCAAGGGGCTTTTTGAGGGTCAAAGGAACTGAAAGATAGAGTGAATTTGAAAAGAATAAATTGTAATACATATAATATTGCTATTTTGTGGTTTTGGATCCTGTAGCACATCCAAGGAAATATAAAAGTCTTTTGGTCTTTCAGGCAACTGAAAATGGAAAGCTACCACAGGAAGAATCTACTGCACAAATAGTGATTAATATGAAATAGCTAATTAGACTGAGCCCCTGGAAAAAGTGCACAAAGCTAAGAGACAGAGAGGTGCATATTTCTCTGTTTGTTCTAGCAAAATGAAAGCCTTCTCCCATTTACACTTCTTCTTATTCGTGTGCTACATGGACTATCAGCAGATCCCATTTTATTCTGTTTGCAGGGCTTTAAGAGGGTGACTCAGGGGCACCTAATGAAGAATGACAAGCACCTAATATCAGTCAAATGTTTCATTATTCCTTTTACATTAATCTCCCCTTCTGCAAAGATTAGAGTGCTTAGCTAGAAAACTAAGAGGAAATGTGGACAGCATGGAGATCAAATTAATCCTGGCTTTTTGAACACAGGTAAAATGTTTGGATGAATGTTGAAAAAAGTAGTAAAACCAGATTCCATTTGAACAAGAGCATTTTAACCACTGCACAAAGCAGAGTAGTCTGTGCATTTGGACATCTCTGGCCTTAACTGAACTTGTGAAGAACTGAGTGCTTTATAGATAGTGTGATTCCTAGCTCAAGTCTAAATTGGCAAATAAAAGCCCTGCACCTTGAGGTTGTATTATAAACTCAGCATCCACCCCTCACAAAGAAGTTTTTTGAATCGTTTCTAGAAATCTCTCTCAAGCACAGGAAGTAAACTTTCTGCAATTATCCATGCTCACTGGAAAAAAGTTCTCTACTCCTCCTCTAAGTTTTTCTATCAGAGAAGTCCAGAGAACTCTCCCAAGTTTGGACCATGGAGGCAGCTTCCTGAGAACTTGGAAGAAAGATAGGGTTTAGTGGATTAATTTATCCACCCGGACCAGAGAAAGGAACTGGATTTTCCTATAAACTTGACCCTGTTCCTTTTGCACAACTCACCAGCCATCTTCTATCTAAATTAGTAAGGAGTGTTAAGTAGAAAGAATGCTGCTATCTTAAGCCCTTTGTTGAGTTCTTGCTGTTTGCTAGACACTGAAGTGAAGGGCTTTACATTAATGATTTAGTATAGCCTTCAAATAGCATCAATATATTTTTATTTTACAGATAAGGAGAGTCAATCTTTGTGCAGAAATTCTAGGTGTTGAAGTAAAATGTGATTTCTCTTATAGAAGTAAATCTTTTTGGCACAGACCATAAAGATTCCACTTGCAAGACATCTCTCCAAATAAAGCTCTCTTAGCTTCCTGAACCTACACTGGGCAAAATGAATCTGGATAGTTATGGCATTGTTCTGGGAGATGGATGTAATTGGGCAGAAGGATTGAGGAATTATGATTCTGGAACAAACAAAGTCTTTATAAAGTCAGTCACATCTCTCATAACACAGATATAAGATATAACTTATATGTGGGCATTACTAGGCATCCAACAAATTCTTCTACGTTTTTGCTAGTCAGATGATTCCTTTTAATTGTTATTAGTTAGGACCAAGGGGCTAATATTACAGGAGGAGAAGTATACTTTTTTTTTTTAAAGTGTGGTAGAAGTCTCATGTAGTTTCCCAAGTGGTGCAGTGTAAAGAATCCACCTGTGATGCAGGAGATGCAAGAGACACAGTTTCAATCCTTGGGTTGGGAAGATTACCTGGAGTAGAAAATGGCAACCCATTCCAGTCTTCTTGACTGAAGAACCTCATGGATAGAGGAGCCTGGTGGGTTACAGTCAGTGGAGTCACAAAGAGTCAGGCATGACTGAGAACGCACACACAAAAGTCACATAATATAAAACATACTGTTTTAACTATATTTAACTGTACAGTTTAGTGGGACTAGGTGCATTCATATCATTGTGCAACTCTCACCATCCATCTTCCAAAGTTTTCATTTCCTAAACTGAAACTAGACAGCATATTTAAAAGCAGAGACATTACTTTGCCAACAAAGGTCCGTCTAGTCAAGGCTGTGGTTTTTCCATTGGTCATGTATGGATGTGAGAGTTGGACTAGAAAGAAAGCTGAGCACCAAAGAATTGATGCTTTTGAACTGTGGTGTTGGAGAAGACTCTTAAGAGTCCCTTGGACTGCAAGGAGATCCAACCAGTCCATTCTGAAGGAGATCAGCCCTGGGATTTCTTTGGAGGGAATGATCCTGAAGCTGAAACTCTAGTACTTTGGCCACCTCATGTGAAGAGTTGACTCATTGGAAAAGATTCTGATGCTGGGAAGGATTGGGGGCAGGAGGAGAAGGATACGACAGAGGTTGAGATGGCTGGATGGCATCACTGACTTGATGGACTTGAGTCTGAGTGAACTCCGGGAGTTGGTGATGGACAGGGAGGCCTGGCGTGTTGCAATTCATGGGGTTGCAAAGAGTTGGACACAACTGAGCAAGAACTGAACTGAACTGAAACTGAAACCGTGTCCCCTATTAAACATTAAATCCCCATTCCCCTTACCCCCTACTCCCTGGACCCTGGCATCTACCAATGTACTTTCTGACTCTATGAATTTGACTATTCTAGGTATTCCATTAAGTGGAGTCTAACAGTATTTGTCTATACACTATTATGTATAAAATAGATAATTGATAAGAACCTACAGTGTGGTTCAGGGAATTCTACTCCATGTTCTGTGTAATGACCTAAATGGGAAGGAAATCTAAAACAGAGGTGGTATACATAGAGCCGATTCACTTCACTGAATAGCAGAAATTAACATACCATTGTAAAGCAACTATACCCCAATTAAAAAAAAAAGAAGTATACTATTTTTCATACAACTTTAACCTTCAAATGTTATTGTTGTTCAATTGCCCAGTAGGGTCCCTACCGTCTCCGGGAGTTTGCCCAGGTTCATGTCCATTTCATTGGTAATGCCATTCAGCCATCTCATCCTCTGCAGCCCTCTTCCCTTCAGCCTTCAGTCTTTCCCAGCATCAGGAAACAGTAAACCGTTTTTTAATACAACTTTGACCTTCAAATTGTCTGACTCTAAAATGGATTCTTTAAACTCTTGCCATGAAAATGGGAACTAGGATTAGTAGCATTGTCATCACCCTGGAATCTGTTAGAAATGAAGAATTTCAAACCCTGCTCTAGGCCTGCTGCATCACAATCTGCATTTTAACAAGATACCCACATAATTTGTATGCACATAAGACTTCAGTGGATTTACTTTATGCCATAGTTTCATTGGCTTTCAGTCTTAGCTGTGTGTCAAAATCCTTTTGGAGTTTTGTACACCTACAGTCATGCCAACCTTACTGCATATCTCTGGGGTGAGATTAGAAATACATAGGTTTGTCGAACTCCACTAGGGATTTTATTATTTAGCCGGTTAGTTTTGACCTCAGCCTTTGTGATTTTCTAGGTAGGTAACAGAGATCTGGCCAAGCATGATGAAACATCTCTCAAATGCTGGGAATATAGCTGGATAGCACTTAAAATGGCAACAGCAGAAAGTCCTGTGTCCTCTCCCAGGCCTTTAATCTCTCCTCTGAATTCTAAAGATGCCTAAACCTTTCCAGAACCATTGCTTCCTTTATTATATTCTCCCTCTTTTTCTTTTTTCTTTTGGAATCTTTCTTTTTCAGTATAAATTTATTTATTTTAATTGGAGGTTAATTACTTTACAGTATTTTATTGGTTTTGCCATACATCAACATGAATCCACCACAGGTATACATATGTTCCCCATCCTGAACCCCCCTCTCTCCTCCCTCCCTGTACCATCCCTCTGGGTCATCTCAGTGCACCAGCCCCAAGCATCCAGTATCATGCATTGAACCTGGACTGGCGAAACTCTATGTAATCACCCTTCATTCACCATGAGAAGCATAAGCAACAAAGAGTGTAGTTAAGAATGAGGGATTCTCTTTCTTTTCTGTTTTCAATTCTGCTTTGGGAGAAGGAATGGAGCCAATAAAGACTGGAAAACATTCTCCCCTATCTTCCTTTATACTGTTTAATACTGCTTCATTTTCTTTTCTCAGTAACCAACAAATGTCTAAACCTTGTGTCTTTTATGTGCCCTTTCATCTTATTATCTTTATTGATAATGTCTTTGAATCACAACATATTTTGGGAAAGTGAACATTTCACAAGTGTGTTTTTCAGCAGTTAAACTCTTCTATTTTCCTCAAGGCAGTAGAGTTAAAATGTCTTTGTTGAAATAACCACAAAATTTGAATATGTTAATTCATAAGTCCACAGCTAAGTTTGTACACAGGCTTCTCAGGTTGCACTGGGTTATGTATTGGTGTTTGTGTCTCTGGCTATTTGTGAGCACTTGATGGGGAATCTCCTTTCCCAGAATCACCTTACAAGGCTTTTCTTACTTGTTCTCCTAAGCAACAAAGAGGCAGTGCTTAAAAGAAAGAGTAAGTAGTGGTGATGCTTTGCTTTGGCAACCATACTTTCAATATTTTGTTTTTCTCCCACCCTTGCAAATTATCTCTTGGCAATGTTTATATTAATAGCTATCATTTTAATAATGTTTATTTTTTTGGCACTGTGTGTTTCAGGGCCTCTGGGCAACTGAACAAAATTTACTACACAAAATGAAAAAATTAACCAAATAAGACCATAAGCCCAAATAAAGAGTTCATAAGCCTAGAGCAGAGATTAAAGTAACACAGGCAAACATAATACTAACTTGCCCCTAACAATGAAGTATTGAAGCAGTACTGTTTTGAAGATGCAGCTGTTCACTTGAGCATGGCACTTTGCAGGCTGCCAGGCAGGGATGGCATCACCCATAACTTCGTCTGAGAGCTGCTATCTATTCTCTTCTTAGGGCAGTTTCTTTCTTTATTCGACAGAATTCTTTAATGAACATAAGGCTACCAGCCAGACATAATGTTTGGATGGATTTGAGATGGTGTCAATGCTGAGTTCCAATTCTAACAATGTCACTCCCCATCTGAAATTCAATATTTGTCATCATCGGTAAGATGTACCAATATTATTAGGGTTGCTGTGAGAAGTCAGTGACATTGTTCATGAAAAGTCTTGGTCTATTAATACTCTATAGTTTATAGCTATGATCAGTATCGCTGCTGTTTTTATTACTATTATCTGAGGTGACAGTAGAATTGATAGCAAAATTTAAAGCGTCTGATGTTATGAACCCATGGGAAAGCCATGAAAGCCTGCTGAGGGTAAGCAAAGGATACTGTGGGTGGAAAGAAAGTGAAATAATGTATCAAGGCTCTCAGAATTGGATGGATTGGCTGAGATATTTATGGAAGACTGATACAGCCAGAACCTAAACTGTATTTGAGAAAACAGGTAAACTATTCAATATTGACAATATTTTTAATATTGGAAAGATAGGGTTGTAGGATGTCTGATGTTCTTTTTAAATTTATTTTTATGTGCTATGATATATTGCCTTCCATTATGTCTAACATCTAACAAATTTCAGCCATTCACCCAATAATGTGTAGGGTTGCAAGAATTATAGTCAAGTGAAAGGAAAGCTTATAGATGTAAAATCCAGATAAGCAATAGAAACCCCAGCAGAGCTGGTGAGGTAGGAATGTTTCTAATATTTCTCAGATATCCCCTTCCAGCTCATCCAACATGACTCTTTTAAGTTTTCATGGCTTTCAACTCTGTCCCATTCACTTCCCTCTGAAGTCTTGCCTTAGAGTGATTTGACTTGCCAAGTGTACCTGAGACCCAGGCTTGTCCAAAATTCCCTCACTGTTACTGGGTACTCTTTCCTTGAAACAGATTTACTGACTATTTTAGCAGAATCCTCCTACTCTCAGGTGAAGTTATATTGCTTTTACATACATTTCTAAACTTGTTTCTAGCCTTCTCTTAGGCATGTAACTCTCAGTTGTTGGAATCATGTGCTCATCCTTTCCTTCTTATAATCTCCATGCTTTCTAAGAACTTCATGGGCCAGACACAGTACTAGACACTGGAGATAGAGGAGTGAATTTGACTGACACCTTGCTAGCTTTAGGAGGCCTGGGCTACTCACTGACCTTGAGATTTGTGGGTGGGGGTAGCTGTCCCATTCTCTGCCTTAATAATCAGAGGTAAATATAATAATACTAATATTTAGAGGTGAGCTGGCTATATAGGATGATACTGCAACCATGGCGGCAACTATACCCTGAGTGCCTTCCCTTCCTCACACACAGAGTGATGGTGCTTGGTGAGAATTTTTTAACAATAGTAAGGTATCCTAATATTTTTTAAATAATACTGTTATTTCAAGCTATCTAATATATCTCAGTGGGTGTGGCATTTAGAACAATAGCTGGCACATACCCACGAATTCTCATAGTCTCGACCAGCAAGTATAAGATTTCTTTTTTCTATTGGTATGCATCATACTTAGGTATAGTGAGAAGAATATTAAACTAGGAGTCAGAACTCTTAGACTCTGTTTTGCCACATACTGGCTGTGTGACCTTAACTGAATCAGCTGTGAACTTCTATTTTTACATTGTGTGAGGGAACTAAAGATACTTAATGGGAGACTTCTAAAGACTGGTGTAAAAAACAAGCAAGTGTACAAAATGTAATGAATCTTTGTTCATAAAATCAGATGTGCAAAAAAATACCAATAGCACTTATTTAAATTTCACTGTACCCTCATTCCAGTGGGTTGGTAGAAAATTTGGTCTCAGTCATTTTGAGTTTTCCTCCTCTCTATCATGGTACCAAGATGTTTTGGCATCACCAGACCATCAGAAGACCCCTTGGGCCATTGACCCATTCACTCTCATCAATACTGAAATGTATCCATTCTCTTTCCTCACATGCTCCTTTTCCCATGCCCAACTAGGGACATGGGGATGCTTGCTAAGGTCTGGGTTCCTCTGCCAGGCACTAGCCTCCCTTGGTGCATATACTGACCATCCCACCCATACACAAACACCTGCCGCTGCTCAGTGAAGATGATACACTCTTTTCTTCCTGCCTTAGTGAACTTCGGGGGTTGGTGATGGACAAGGAGGCCTGGTGTGCTGCAACTCATGAAAGCTGCTGACCTCAAGCAGCTTTTCATTTGCTTTCTGAACAACTGCCTTGAGGTGAGGGTATCAGAAAATACACAGGGCCTAGCAACATGTTCACAAGATGAAGAAGGGAAAAATAGGGAGAACTAATAAAAATTCATGTACAGATAAATCGTCCTGTCAAAGGTCATTTAAAGCACATAAACTCTGATATATGCATTTGAAAATGTGGTAAGGATTTACCCCTGAACCACAGGCACCTTTGCAAAGCCGCAGGTAACCAACCGTAAAAGAGGCACATCTTCTGCCATTCACCCGTTCACAGATGCTACACTTTTCCGGCTGTGGTTCATGCCATGGTCATTTCATGGTGGATTTCAGCTTTGAAGAGGCCTCCAGTATCAGTATAGATCACTGAGTCTTTGATTAAAATTTGCTAAGGCCTAACAGTCTGGAATGTTTCATTATTTTCTTGGCAGGACTTGTGTGTTATTTTTTTTAGCAGCTGCATAAAGCAAAAATTGGGAAAAGATGTGTGACAGTTTGAGGACCCACAAAGAAGGGGCCAGTTATGGTGGCTATAAAAAAATTATATTCATTGTAGGTTTGGCTACTTTCTAGCTAGAAGTCTGTGTTCCATTCCTCTAGCTCTTCCACTCGCCCACCAGTGTCCACCACAATAGACATTTGATAAGAAGAATGTTGTTGTTCAGTCACTGAGTTGTGTCCCAGGCTTCCCTGTCCTTCACCATCTCCTGGAGTTTGCTCAAATTCATGTCCATTGATAATAAAAATAGCTTCTGCTAATCTGGTGCTTACCCTATGGCAGCCTTTGTGCCTAGAGCTTAGAGATTCAAGATACAAAAACCTAGAGGAGAGAGACAAATGAAGATAGAGATTAGAGTGATGTGTCTACAAATCAAAGAACACTAAATTGGCAGACAGCCACCAAAAGGGAGAGAGGCAGGAAATGGATTTTTCTTCAGAGTCTATGGAAGGAACCAATCTTGTCAAGGCATTGATTAAGGGTTTCTGGCTTCTAGACTGTAGAGAATACATATCTGTTGTTTATAGCCATCACATTTGTGCTAATTTGTTATAGCAGCCCAGGACACTAATAAAAACATTTAATCTGTCAATAACCCTGTGATAAGTAATATTATTCCCATTTTACTGAAAAGGAGATTAAAGAGAACAGTGGTTAAGTAACTTGTCAGTTCAGTTCAGATCAGTTCAGTCAGTCAGTCATTAGTCCTGTCTGACTCTTTGCGACCCCATGGACTGCAGCACACCAGGCCTTCCGGTCCATCACCAGCTCCCGGAACCAACTCAAACTCATGCCCATTGAGCCAGTGATACCATCCAACCATCTCATCCTCTGTTTTCCCCTTCTCCTCCCAACTTCAATCTTTCCCAGCATCAGGGTCTTTTCCAATGAGTCAGTTCTTCGCATCAGGTGGTCGAAGTATTGGAGTTTCAGCTTTAGCATCAGTCCTTCCAATGAATATGCAGGATTGATTTCCTTTAGGGTGGACTGGTTGGATCCCCTTGCAGTCCAAGGGACTCTTAACAGTCTTCTACAAACACCACACTTCAAAAGCATCAATTCTTCAGTGCTGAGCTTTCTTTATATTCCAAATCACACATCTGTACATGACTATTGGAAAAACCAAAGTTTTGACTAGATGGACCTTTGCTGGCAAAGTAATGTCTCTGCTTTTTAATACACTGTCTAGGTTGGTCATAACTTTTCTTCCAAGGACCAAGCGTCTTTTAATTTCATGGCTGCAGTCACTGCCTGCAGTGATTTTGGAGCCCCCAAAATAAAGTCTCTCACTGTTTGCATTGTTTCCCCATCTATTTGCCATGAAGTGATGAGACCGGAAGCCATAATCTTTTCTTAACATTGAGTTTTAAGCCAAATTTTTCACTCTCCTCTTTCACTTTCATCAAGAGGCTCTTTAGTTCTTCTTCACTTTTTGCCATAAGGGTGGTGTGACCTGCATTTCTGAGGTTATTGATATGTCTCCTGGCAATCTTGATTCCAGCTTGTGCTTTTTCCAGCTGGCATTTCACATGATGTACATTGCATATAAGTTAAATAAGCAGGGTGACAAAATACAGCCTTGACGTACTCCTTTCCTGATTTGGAACCAGTCTGTTGTTCCATGTCCAGTTCTAATTGTTGCTTCTTGGCCTGCATGGAGATTTCTAAGGAAGCAGTCCCATCTCTAAGAATTTTCCAGTTTGTTGTGATCCACACAGTCAAAGGCTTTTGCATAGTCAATAAAACAAAATAGATAATTTTCTGGAACTCTCTTGCTTTTACAATGATTCAACAGATTTTGGCAATTTGATCTCTTGTTCCTCTGCCTTTTCTAAAACCAGCTTGATCATCTGGAAGTTCATGGTTCATCTACTGTTGAAGCCTGGCTTGGAGAATTTTGAGCATAACTTTGCTCATGTGTGAGATGAGTGCAATTGTGTGGTAGTTTGAGCATTCTTTGGCATTGCCTTTCTTTGGGACTGGAATGAAAACTGACTTTTTCCAGTCCTGTGGCCACTGCTGAGTTTTCCAAATTTGCTGGCATATTAAGTGCAGCACTTTCACAGCATCATCTTTTAGGATTTGAAATAGCTCAACTGGAATTCCATCACCTCCACTGCCTTTGTTCGTAGTGATGCTTCCTAAGGCACACTTGACTTCACATTCCAGGATGTCTGGCTCTAGGAGAGTGATCACACTATCGTGATAATCTGGGTCATAAAGATCATTTTGTATAGTTCTTCTGTGTATTCTTGCCACCTCTTCTTAATATCTCTGCTTCTTTTAGGTCCATACCATTCTGTCCTTTATTGAGCCCATCTTTACATGAAATATTCCCTTGGTATCTCTAATTTTCTTGAAGAGATCTCTAGTCTTTCCCATTCTATTGTTTTCCTCTATTTCTTTGCATTGATCATTGAGGAAGGCTTTCTTATCTCTTCTTGCTATTCTTTGGAACTCTGCATTCAAATGGGTACATCTTTCCTTTCCTTGTTTGCCTTTCACTTCTCTTCTTTTCACAGCTATTTGTAAGGCCTCCTAGATGACCATTTTGCCTTTTTGCATTTCTTTTTCTTGGAGATGGTCTTGATCCCTGCCTCCTGTACAATGTCACAAACCTCTGTCCATAGTTCTTCAGGCACTCTATCAGATCTAATCCCTTGAAGCTATTTGTCACTTCTACCATATAATCATATGGGATTTGATTTAGGTCACACCTGAATGGTCTAGTGGTTTTTCTTACTTTCTTCAGTTTAAGTCTGAGTTTGGGAATAAGGAGCTCATGATCTGAAGCACAGTCCACTCTCAGTTTTGTTTTTGCTGACTATATAGAGCTTCTCCATCTTTGGCTCCAAAGAATATAATCAATCTAATTTTGGTATTGACCATCTGATGATGTCCATGTGTAGGGTTGTTTCTTGTGTTGTTGGAAGAGGATTTTTGCTATGACCAGTGTGTTCTCTTGGCAAAACTCTATTAGCCTTTGCCCCACTTCATTCTGTACTCCAAGGCCAAATTTCCCTGTTACTCCAGATATTTCTTGACTTCCTACTTTTGCATTCCAGTATCCTATAATGAAAAGGATATCTCTTTTTGGTGTTAGTTCTAGAAGGTCTTGTAGGTCTTCATAGAATCATTCAACTTCAGCTTCTGCAGCATTACTGGTCAGGGCATAAACTTGGGTTGCTGTGATATTGAATGGTTTGCCTTGGAAACGAACAGAGATCATTCTCCCATTTTTGAGATTGCATCCAAGTACTGCGTTTCACATTCTTTTGTTGACTATGATGGCTACTCCATTTCTTCTAATCAATTCTTTCCCACAGTAGTAGATGTAATAGTCATCTGAGTTAAATTCTCCCATTCGATTTCATTTTAGTTTGCTGATCCCTAAAATGTTGATATTCCCTCTTGACATCTCCTGTTTGACCACTTCCAGTTTGCCTAGATTCATGGACCTAACATTCCATGTTCCTATGCAATATTGCTCTTTATAGCATCAAACTTTACTTCCATCATCAGCCACATCCAGAACTGAGTGTTGTTTTTGCTTTGACTCCATTCTTCATTCTTCTGGAGTTATTTTTCCGCTGATCTCCGTAGCATATTGGGTACCTACTGACCTGGGGAGTTCATCTTTCAGTGTCCTATCTTTTTGCCTTTTCATACTGTTCATGGGGTTCTCAGGGCAAGAATACTGAAGTGATTTGTCATTCCATTCTCCAGTGGACAACGTTTTGTAAGAAATCTCCACCATGACCCATCTGTCTTGGGTGGTCCTACACAGCATGGCTCATAGTTTCATTGAGTTAGATAAGGCTGTGGTCCATGTGATTAGACTGGTTAGTTTTCTGTGATTGTGGTTTTCATTCTGTCTGCCCTCTGATGGAGACGAATAAGAGGTTTATGGAAGCTTACTGATGGGAGAGACTGACTGAGAGGGAAACTGCTCTGATGAGTGGGGCCATGCTCAGGAAATCTTTAATCCAATTTTCTGTTGATGTGCAGGACTGTGTTTCCTCCCTGTTGTCTGACCTATGACCAAACTATGGTGGAGGCAATGAAGATAATGGCGACCTCCTTCAGAGGGTCCAGTGCAGGCACTGCTGCATTCAGTGCCCCCAACCCTGTAGGAGGCCACTGTTGACCCATGTCTCTGCTGGAAACTCCTGGACACTCACGGGCAAGTCAAATAGCTTGTCAGCACCACACAAATTTCAAGTGCATAGCTGAAATTCAAACTCAGAGTTAAAGCTTAGCTCTTCTCTGTTATGAAGCCTATACATTTAACTCTTTCATAAAAACAGCTCCTAGTACAAGCTAGGGAATAATTCTTTATTCAGAAGAGTCACTAAAAAGAAAAAAGCAGTCCTTTTTTTTTTCTTGAGACACATATAACAGAAGAGAAAACAACCATATATAATTGCTACCTTTTTAAAATTATTGAAAAATGTTTATTTACAATATTACATGTTTCATATATATACAGCATATTGACATTGACATTGAAGTCGCTCAGTCATGTCTGACTCTTTGCGACCCCATGAACTGTAGCCTACCAGGCTCCTCCGTCCACGGAATCCAGCAAGAATACTGGAGTGGGTTGCCATTTCCTTCTTCAGGAGATCTTCCCAATCCAGGGATCGAACCCAGTCTCCCGCATTTTAGGCAGACACTTTACCATCTGAGCCACCAGGCTTGTGACTCAGTATTTTTATAGATTAGATGCCACTGGTTTGTTTTCTACATCTATGAGTCTGTTTATGTTTTGCTACATACATTTGTTTGCATTATTTTTTTAGATTCCATATGGAAATTATACTATAGAGTATTTGTCTTTCTCTGTATGAGTTATTTCACTAATCATAGTATTCTCTAGATCCACCCACTTTACCAAAAATGGTAGAATATCATTCTTTTTTAAGGCTCAGTAATATTCCATTTCATACACACACACACACACACACACACACATATATATATATATACATGTGTATATATACATATGCATATATACTCACCACATCTTCTTTATCCATTCATCTGTTTTTTGAAATTTTTTTTATTGGAGTATATTTGCTTTACAGTGTTGTTTTAGTTTCAGTTGTACAGGAAAGTGAATCAGCTATACTTATACATATATCTGCTCTGTTTTGGATATTCTCTATTGATGGATCCATTCCTCTTTTGTTGGGTACAGGTTGCTTCCATATCTTTGCAATTGTAACAGTGCTGCTATGAACCCTGGGGTGCACATATCTTTTTGAAATAGTGTTTTTATTTTTTATGGATATATATGCACAGGATTAGAATTGCTGGGTTATATGAGAGATCCAGCGAATCCATCCTAAAGGAGATCAGTCCTGAGTGTTCACTGGAAGGACTGATGCTGAAGCTGAAACTCCAATACTTTGGCCACCTCATGCAAAGAGTTGACTCATTTGAAAAGACCCTGATGCTGGGAGGAATTGGGGGTAGGAGGAGAAGAGGACGACAGAGGATGAGATGGCTGGATGGCATTAACGACTCAATGGACACGAGTTTGGGTGAACTCCGGGAGTTGGTGATGGACAGGGAGGCCTGGCATGCTGCAATTCATGGGGTCAAAAGAGTCGGACACGACTTAGTGACTGAACTGAACTGAACTGATGGTACTTCTATTTCTGTTTTGTTTATTTTTTTTTTCTTTTGAAGAACCTCCATACTGTTCTTTGTAATAGCTATACAAATCTACATTCCAAGAAACAGTGTACAATGGTTCCCTTTTCTCCACATCTTTGCCAACATTTGTTATTTCTAGATTTTTGATGATACTCATTCTGACAAGTGTGAGGTAATATCTCATTGTGATTTTGACTTTCATTTCTGTGATAATTAGCAATGCTGAGCATCTTTCCTTGTGCTTGTTAGCAATCTGTATGTCTTCTTTGGAAAATGTGTGTTCGGGTGTTCTGCTCATTTTTGAATGAATTGTTCTACATTGAGTTGTAGGTTCTCTTTTTATATTTAGATATTTAGCCCCTTATCATATCATTTGCAAACAGTTTCTCCCATATAGTAGGTTGCCTTATCGTTTTGTCAGTGGTTTCCTTTGCTGTTCAAAAGGTTTTAAGTTTAATTAGATTCTATTTGTTTCTATTTGCTTTTATTTCTTTTGCCTTGGGAAATAGATCTATAAAACTATTGCTATAATTTACATGAAAGAATGTTCTAAGTTTTCTTCTAGGAGTTTTATGGTTTCATGTACTACATTTATGTATGTAATCCACATTGAGTTATTTGTACATTACATGAAGAAATATTCTAATTTAATTGTTTTACATGTAGCTGTGCATTTTTTCAGTACCACTTCTTTAAGGAACTGTCATTTCTCCATTGTATATTCTCGCCTCCTTTGTCAAATGTTAACTGACCATAGGTGCATGGGTTTATTTCTGGACTTTTGGACTATTTGGACTATTCTGGACTATTCTATTTTGCTATTGTATGTCTGTTTTTATGCCAGTACTATATTTTGATTTCTGTAGCTCTTTAGTACAGTCTAAAATCTGGGAAAGTAATAGCTCCAGTTTTGTTCTTTTTACTTAGTATTGCTTTGGCAATTCAAAGTATTTTGTGGTTCCAATGATTTTAGGATTATTTGTTCCAGTTTGGAGAAAAAAGTCATGAGGTATATTGATAGGGATTTCACTAAATCTGCTTATTGCTTTGGGTAGTATGGTCATTTTAACAGTATTAATTCTTTCTAATCCAAGAGTACAGAGTATCTTTCTATTTCTCTGTATCATCTTAAATTTCACTCAGTACTGTTTTTCAGTTTTCAGAGTATAGGACTCTCATCTCCTTTATTGAGTTTATTCCTAGGCATTTTATTTTTTCTGGTGTGATTTTAAAATTTTTATTGAAGTATAGTTGATTTACAGTGTTATGTTAGTTTATGTTGAAAGCAAAGTGAATCAGTTGTCCATATACTCATTTTTTTTAGATGTTTTTCCCATATAGGACACTATAGAGTATTTAGTAGAGTTTCTTGTGCTATACAGTAGGTCCTTATTAATTACCTATTTTATATATAGTAGTGTATATATATCAATCAGAATCAGCAAATTGATCCCTTCCCCTCTTCCTCCCCTGGTAATCATAGGATTGTTTATCATATGATATTGCTTATATGTGGAATCTGAAACAAATTGTACAAATGAACTTGTTTACAAAACAGAAATAGAGTTATAGATGTAGGAAACAATCTTTCAGTTCAGTTCAGTCGCTCAGTCGTGTCTAACTCTGCGACCTTATGGACTGCAGCATGCCAGGCATCTCTGTCTATCACCAACTCCTGGAGTTTTCTCAGACTCATGTCCATTGAGTTGGTGATGCCATCCAACCATCTCATCCTCTGTCATCCCCTTCTCCTCCTGCCTTCAATCTTTCCCAGCATCAGGGTCTTTTCAAATGAGTCAGTTCTTCATTTCAGGTGGCCAAAGTATTGCAGTTTCAGCTTCAGCATCAGTCCTTCCAACAAATATTCAGGACTTATTTCCTTTAGGATGGACTGGTTGGATCTCCTTGCAGTCCAAAGGGCTCTCAGGAGTTTTCTCCAACACCACAATTCAAAAGCATCAATTCTTCAGCAGTCAGCTTTCTTTATAGCCAACTCTCACATCCATACTTGACTACTGGAAAAACCATAGCTTTGACTAGAAGGACCTTTGGTGTGATTTTAAACAATCTTTGCTGTGATTTTAAACAAAATTGTTTTCTTGCTCTTTCTGATAGTTCATTATTAGTATATAGAATAGGAATAGAGTTCTGTATATTAGTCTTGCACCCTGCAAGTTTGCTGAATTCATTAATTGGTTCTAAAAGTTTTAGGTTGAGACTTTAAGATTTGCTATATAACATATCCTGTCTTCTGCAAACCATGACAGTTTTACTTCTTCCCTTTTAATTTGGATAACTTTATTTATTTCTTGCTAATTGCTGTGGCTAAAACTTTCAATACTCTGTTAAGTAGAAGTTGTGATACCAGGAAACCCTGTATTATTCTTGAATTTATCTATGGGAAAGACTTTCAGCTTTTTACCATTATGATGTTAGCTGTGGGTTTGTCATAAATGACCTTTGTTAAATTGAGATATGTTCCCTCTGTATCTCTAAAGTTTAGTGAAGCCAAGGGGAGTTGTAAGACTGTTTTGGCCAAATGGATTTTTTTTTTTTACAAACAAAACACAGAGTTTAAGTTAAGTTTAAGTCACAGAGATTAATGTGGCAGGAAAAGCCTGATTTCTGTCAGTTGGCCAATCTAGACTCTTCACTCATGGATTTTGTTTTCTCATCTATAAACCAAATGTGATATTTTATAGATAATTGTAGAGGTGGTTTGAGGATTTAGAAATTATGCAAATATAGTATTTAATAATAAAAATAGCCTTGTAATTTTTATATCACATGATTATTTGGCCAAAAAAAGGAAGAGTCTGACTGAGAATTTTAATCTTCAACCAGCTGTATAAGCTCTGGGGTATCATCCTTGCCAGTGAGAGCACTGCTTATATTTCCATCCTGTGATATTTTGGATACTCAAACATTCAAAAGCACAAGGCAAAGTGAGGAAAAGAGGTGCAGAGAAAGTGTTTACTCATTTGGGATGATGTCTTTTCTTTATCTGAGTCCTTTAAGGTTTACCTTAGCTATGCCACAGGCAAAAGTCTGTCTCTATGACACAATGAGAGCTGGACAGGTACACTGATATACTAAAATGTGGGTTGACAGAGTGGCAGTGTAACATGTGTGATATCATAAGTGAAACGAATTGCCTGTCCAGGTTTGATGCAGGATGCAGGATGCTTGGGACTGATGCACGGGGATAATCCAGAGAGAGGGTGTGGGGCGGGAGGGGGGAGGTGGGGGTCGGGATTGGGAGTTCATGTACACTCGTGGCTGATTCATGTCGATATGTAGCAAAACGAATACAGTATTGTAAAGCAAAACAAACTAAAAAATAAAAATTAATTAAAGAAAAAAAAAGATGACAAAAATGAGATGATTTAAAGATGAAGAGGTGGCTCATTTATTCTTCCCTCCCAACTGTTAGCTATATTGTCTTGACATCCAAAACAGAATCATTGAAATCAATCATAGCAGTACATCCATTTGAAATAATGTCTCCCAGTTACATCACAACAAGTTTCAATGGATTCCCGCCCCCTCCCCGCAAAAGGATAATTTGCAAAGTATAAGCAAGAAAAAGAGCAATAGGGATTCAGAAAAAGTCCACAAGCTGACCTCAATAGCATCTAGGTTGCCAAGGGCTGCGTTTTCCTTTTCAGTCTTTAAATGTAAGTCCCTTTTCCTCCTTCAGCTCTTCTCATTTTAATGGACTATTTCACCACATCTTAAAATACACATCTCTTGAAGATACTACTGTCTGCTCTGCTTCAAGTATTTTCATTACATTTTATTACAAGCTTGGTTCAAGAGAAGTTTCACACTTAATTTGGAGAACCTGCCCTGTCAGTTTCATTTTCCTCTAGGACTTTTATCAAGCTAATTTGATTCAACTATGAGTTCTTTTTTTGTATATCCAAAGCACTTTTATTCTTCTTACTTAAAAAATAAAGTATTCTTAAATTTGCAGACTCTCCACTAGCCTTCCCTCTCTTATTCCTAAAGAATCTTATGTACCTTGAGTTAAATCTAATTAATCTATTCAGTGGGCTTCCCTTAGAGCTCAGTTGGTAAAGAATCTGCCTGCAATGCAGGAGACCCAGGTTTGATTCCTAGTATGAGAATATTCCCTGGAGAAGGAAATGACAACCCACTCCAGTATTCTTGCCTGGAGATTCCCATGGTCAAAGTAGCCTGGAAGGCTACAGTCTATGGAGTCATAGGGGTTGGATATGACTTAGTGACTAAACCACCACCAATCTATTCAGTAAATATTTATTGCACACCTGTAATATGTCAACAATACTAAGAGAACATCCCTGACCTCAAGCAAATCATCATGGTAAAGAATTCTATGAAAAGAAATAAATACAATGTATTGATACAAATGCTATAATGGAGCTATGTTCACAGTGCTCTGGAAGCAATATCATGGAAAAAGAAACCAGACATGAAATCAAATGTTTTATAAACTGGATGCTTTTATACTACATTAGGGAAAACTGTTTGTTGCTCAGTCATGTCTGATTCTTTGTAACCCCATGGATTGTGGCCCACCAAGCTCCTCTGTTTATGGAATTTTCCAGGCAAAAACACTGGAGTGGATTGCCATTTCCTTCTCCAGGAGATCTTCCCAGGGATCAAATCTGGGTCTCCTGCATTGCAGGCAGAGTCTTTACCATCTGAGTCACCCTGCCTGCAAAAGGGACATTTAAAAGGGCATCTATAATGAATGTTTTTAATATAAGAACTAATCAATTTTAAAATTATATATAAATATATATGTAATATATAAAGATATAAAATGCTCATATTTTGATATCTAGATTTGCTTAAGCTGGGGTATCAATCTTCTCCAAGTTGCATTCCTTTGAAGAATAATCCCACCTGTTATTCAAAGAAAAGTTTCATAATCCAGTTTCAATAGTAAAGCTTACTCTGAGGTTGGCGGCCCTCTAGTACATTAAAGCTGTTTTTTCTTTTTGTTTGGTAAGTTTTAATGTGTTTAACTTTGGTAACCCAGCTTTCTCTAATTTACCTATCCATGATTTTTTTTTTCTTTTATAAACAACTATTAACATCCCAAGAACTTAGTATTCTAAGGAATACACTCTGAGAGAGGTTCTTTTACATAACTATTTAACGTAAAGTCAGTGGAAAATGTCAGACCAGTCTAGGTAACCAAACACAGTGAGCTGAAATGCCTTAAGAAGGCATCTTGCAGTATTAACTAACACCATACAATTTACTTTTCAAAATTATTAATAAAAGAACAAATTTGTAAAAACAAAAAAGGGAAAAATAATCACCAATGTCTTACTACCCTGAAATATAGCCAGTATTAACATTTTGTATTTGTATTTTCAGTCATTTTCCTGTTTACATTTTGAAACCTAGATATAATAAAAATGTACATAAGTTTGTGTGTACTAATATCTATTTTGCAGTCTATAAAATCAACCCATGTTCATTGTAGAGACAGTAAAATTTAGAAAATAAGATAAAATCATTTTTAAGTCATACAAATACATCTTTTTTACTTTTGTGATTATATACATATATAGACATGATTTTTATTAAAGTATAATTGACTTTCAATGTTGTATTAATTTCTACCATACAGCAAAGTGGTTCAGTTTTACTTGTCTACATAAATATAGAAAAACATCTACTTTGCTTTATTGATTAGGCCAAAGCCTTTGACTGTGTAGTTCACAACAAATTGTGGAAAATTCTTAAAGAGATGGGAATACCAGACCACCTTGTGGCTCAGCTGGTAAAGAGTCTGCCTGCAATGCGGCAGACCTGGGTTTGATCCCTGGGTTGGGAAGATCCCCTGGAGAAGGGAAAGGCTACCCACTCCAGTATTCTGGCCTAGAGAATTCCATGGACTATATAGTCCATGGGGTCACAAAGAGTCGAACACGACTGAGTGACTTTTGCTTACCTACCTCCTGAGAAATCTGTATGCAGGTCAAGAAGCAACAGTGAGAAACGGACATGGAACAAAAGACTATTTCCAAATTGGGAAAGGAGTACGTCAAGGCTATATGTTGTCACCCTGCTTATTTACTTACATGCAGGGTACATCAGGTGAAATGCCAGACTGGATGAAGCACAAGCTAAAATCAAAACTGCTGGGAGAAATATCAATAACCTCAGATATGCAGATGATACCACCCTTATGGCAGAAAGTGAAGAGGAACTAAAAGAGCCTCCTGATGAAAGTGAGAGAGGAGAGTGAAAAAGCAACTCAACATTTAAAAAACTAAGATCATGGCAACTGGTCCCATCACTCCATGACAAATAGATGGAGAAACAAGGTAAGCAGTGACAGACTTTACTTTCTTGGGCTCCAAAATCACTGCAGATGGTGACTGCAGCCATGAAACTAAAAGATGCTTGCTCCTTAAAAGAAAAGCTGTGACCAACCTGGACAGCATATTCTTACCTGGAGAATCCCCATGGACAGAGGAACCTGGTGGGCTACAGTCCTTGGGGTCTCAAAGAGTCGGACATGACTGAGTGATAAAGCACACACAGCATATTAAAAAGCAGAGCCATTACTTTGCCAACAAAGGTCCATCTAGTCAAAGCTATGGATTTTCTAGTAGTCATAAAGAAGGCTGAGCGCTGAAGAATTGATGTTTTTGAACTGTCGTGTTGGAGAAGACTCTTGGGAGTCCCTTGGAGTGTGAGGAGATCAAATCAGTTAATCCTAAATGAAATCAGTCCTGAATATTCATTGGAAGGATTTCTGTTGAAGCTGAAACTCCAGTACTTTGGCCACCTGATGTAAAGAGTCGACTCAGTTGAAAAGACCCTGATGCTGGGAAAGATTGAAGGTAGTAGGAGAAGGGGATGACAGAGGATGAGTTGGTTGGATAGCATCACTGACTCGATTGACATGAGTTTGAGCAAGCTCTGTGAGTTGGTGATGGACAAGGAAGCCTGGCGTGCTGCAGTCCATGGGGGCTCAAAAAGTTGACACGACTAAGTGAACTGAAGTGACTGATATTTACTTTTTTGTATTATTTTCCATTATGATTATTCCCTGTACTATACATAGGACCTTTTTGTTTATCCATTCATGATAAAAAATTCATATATAAACTTTGCATCTGCTAACCCTAAACTCCTACTGCATCCCTCCCCTATCACCCCTCTCACCGACCTTGTCAACTACAGGTCTGTCCTCCATGTCCGTGAGTCTGTTTCTGGACTGTAGATTATTTCTTCTGTGTAATATTTTAGATTACACATATAAGTGATGAAACAAAGAAAGTGAAGTTGCTCAGTTGTGTCTGACTCTTTGTGATCCCTTGGACTTGTAGCCCACCAGGCTCCTCTGTCCATGAGCTTCTCTAGGCAAGAATACTGGAGTGGGTTGCCATTTCCTTCTCCAGGAGATATTTCGAACCCAAGGATTGAACCCCGGTCTCTCGCATTATAGGCAGACACTTTACCGCCTGAGCCACCAGGGAAGTCATATGGTATTTATTTTTCTCCTTCTGACTTACTTCACTTAGTATTATAATCTCTAAGTTCATCCATGTGGCTGCAAATGGCATTATTTCATTTTTTGATATGGCTGAGTCATCCAATGTATATATGCACCACATCTCCTCTATCCATTTATCTGTTGAACATTTAGTTTGTTTCCATGTCCCTGGCTAATTGTGAATAGTGCCACTATGAACACAGGGGTGCATGTATCTTTTTGAATTATAATTCTGTAGCTATATATGTCCAGCAGTGGGGTTACTGGATCATATGACAACTATCCTTAGTTTTCTGAGGAACCTCCATACTGTTTTCCATATTGGCTACACCAACTTACATTCTCACCAACAGTGTAGGAGGGTTCCCATTCTCCAAACCTTCTCCAGAATTTGTTATTTGTAGACTTTTTAATCGTGGCCATAGATAATTCTGATCTATGTGAGATGGTGCCTCATTGCAGTTTTGGTTTGCATTTCTCTAATAATTGGTGACGTTGAGCACCTTTTCACATGCCTGTTGGTCATCTGCATTTCTTCTTTGGAAAAATGCCTAGGTCTTCTGTCCAATTTTTGATTGAGTTGTTTGTATTTTTGTTGTTGAGGCATATGAGTTTTTGTGTATGGAAATTAAAATCCTGTGTCACTTTGTTTGCAAATATTTTCTGCTATTCCATAGGTTATCTTTTCATTTTGTTTATAGTTTCCTTTGCTATGGAAAAGTTTGTAAGTTTGATTAGGTCCCATTTGTTTATTTTTTGTTATTATTTCTTTTTCCTTGGGAGACTGACCTAAGAAGACATTGGTACGATTTATGTCAGAGAATGCTTTGCCTATGATCTCTTTGAGAAGTTTCATGGTGTCATGTCTTGTGTTTAAGAGATTTTGACTTAATTTTTGTGTTTGGTGAGAGGATGTGTTCTAACTTCATTGATTTACATGAGGCTGTCCAGCTTTCCCAACATCACTTGCTGAAGGATCTTCTTTACCACTTCTATTCAACATAGTATTGGAAGTCCTAGCCACAACCACAAGATTTCCCGTTGTACATTCTTGCCTCCTTTGCCAAAGATGAATTGACTTTAAGTGTGTGGACTTATTTCTGGGCACTCTGTTACATTTCATTGATCCATATGTCTGCTTTTTATGCCAATACCATGCCATTTTGATTACTGTAACTTTGTAATACAGTAAGTCCCCTACATATGAATGAGTTCCATTCCAAGAGCATGTTCTTAAGTCCAATTTGTTCATAAGTCCAACAAAGTTAGCCTAGATACCTGACTAACACAACCAGCTATATAGTATTGTGCTGTAATATGTTTATAAAACTTTTCACACAAATAATACATAAAAAACAAAAAATAAAGATATTTAATCTTTAATCTTTAAATAAAGATATTTAATCTACTATAAGATTAAAGTATACCAGTATCATGGTATACTGCAACAGCTGGCATATAAGGGTTGACATTAAAGGAACAGCAAGAAGAGTTACTGACTGGAAGGAGAAGGGGTAGGAGCTGGTACAGCTGAAGGATTGTCAGCAGTAGGAGACAGAGGGCAATAGGGCAAGCTGCAATTTCATTCATCCCTTATGGGATTGGGCATGTGAATGCAAGTTCAAATCTTTGAAAGTCACAACTTGAAGGCTTGTATGTAGTGGACTTACTGTATTGTCTGTAGTCTAGGAGGGTTACGCCTCCTGCTTTGTTCTTTTTCCTCAGGATTGCTTTGGCAGTTCTGGGTCTTTTATGGTTTCATATAAATTTTAGGATTATCTGTTCTAGTTCCGTGAAAGCATCATGGGTAATTTGATGGAGATCACATTAAATCTATAGACTGGTTTGGGTAGTATGGCCATTTTAACAATATTAATTCTGCCAATCCAAGAGCATTGGATATCTTTCCATTTCTCTGAATCATTTTCAGCTTCCTTTATTAATGCTTTATAGTTCTCAGCATATAATCCTTCACCTCTTTTGTTGGGTTTATTCCTAAGTATTTTGGGGGGTGTAATTTTAAAAGGTATTGGAGTTTTTTTGTTTGTTTGTTTCCATTTCTGATATTTCATTGCTGGCATAAAGAAATGAAACTGATTACTGTGTGTTAATCTTATATCCTGATACCTTGCTGAATTTATTAGTTCTAGTAGTTTTAGTCTTTGGGGTTTTCTATATACAGTATCATGTCATCTGCATATAATGATAATTTTACCTCTTCCCTTCCAATTTGGATAAATTTTGTTTCTTCTTCTTGTGTGACCGCTGTGGCTAGCACTTCCAATACTATGTTGAATAGAAGGGGTGAGAGTGGGCATCCTTGTCTTGTTCCAGATTTTAGCAGGACACCTTTAAGTTTTTCACTGCTGAGTATTATATAGGCTGTGGGCTTGTCATAACTAGCTTTTATTACTTTGATGTATGTTCCCTCTATATCTACTTAGGTAAGAGTTTTTGTGAATAAAGAAGAAATAGATAATTTAAATAGACCTATCACTAGAAGTGAACTAGAATCTGTAGCAAAGAATAAAAAAACTTCCTATAAAAATTTCAAGACCAGATGGCTTCACATGTGAATTCTGCCAAGCATACAAAGAAGAATTTATACTTATCCTTTTCACAGTTTTACAAAAGACTAAAGAAGAGGAAACATTCTGCAGACATTCTATGAAGCCACCAACAACCTGATACCAAGACTAGATGAAAATACTACCATAAAAGAAATTATAGGCCAATATCTTTGATGAATATAGATGCAAAAATTCTCAACAATATGTTAACAAACTGAATCCAACAATACATAAAAAAAGAACATATAGTATGACCAAGCTGGATTCATCCAAAGTTTACAAGTATGGTTCACCATATTAAAATCAATCAATGAGCTACATCACATCAAGAAAAGACAAAATCCATATGATCATCTCAATAGGTACAGAAAAACCATATGATAAAATTCAACATCCATTCATCATAAAAACTCTTGCCAAAGTGAGTGTTTTGATAATAGTTTTTAAAATATTTATTCTAAATAAACTATAACAAGGGACAAGAGCAAAATCACACCATAAGTTGCCTCAATATATACTAAAGAGAACTAACTAGTGGGTAAAACATGGTGAGAATCGTAAGCACCTTATGTTTCTGTCTAGAGAGGGACTCAGAAATGTCCTCTAGTTAAGAGTTTCCTGACAGTGAATAAAATCCCTAAGGGGAAGGTAGATGTAAGAAGCTATATCTGGACAACTAACTAAAATCTTAGACCATTTCTCTGTCTGCATGGTTCAGAAATACTGCATTTAGCAGCCAGTCTCTTTGGATGTTGTTTTTCTCTCCTAGGTCTGGTAGCTATACTCATCTGAATGTGGCTGTCATTTAGCCTGCCAACTTAATTGTAATGCTTTTCTGAAATTAGCATCACTGTACCATGAACAAGTCTTGAGCAGCGCTCCTGTTTGTACTGTGGTTGTAGTTCTCTCTGGCCACATTTCACATCCCTGCTTGATCTGTTTGAGATTTTCAATTTGCTCAGTGGGTTGGCAGGCATAATTTACAGGGCCCCTGGCTAACTGTGGTTGAAGGCAACTTCAACCCTCAGCTTTCTGGCTTGATGCCTCCCGTAAGTCCCTGCACTTCCCAATGTCCTCCTCAATTTCCCAATTTCCGGTTTGTGTAAACAATCCAAAATTAACTGAGTTTGACACAAATCCCTTTGTTGTTCCATGGGGAGTAGAATGTTTGTGTGTAACCGTTTGGAAAAAATACTGCTCCAAAAGAAATGAAGCCAGAGGGACTTCAACTCACCAAAATGATTCTAATGACTAAGCATTCAGGCCATTTTCATCTGGATTTTGAATTTGGGGACCATAAGAGTGTTACACAGAGAACATGTCAAATGAGAAGGCAGATCGATAATGACAGGATTTCTGAGGTAATCAAAATGAGAGCACCATGGTGGAGACGGGGCAACCTATGGAGACCAGCAATAAGAAAACAATTTTCGAATATTGCACATTTAGTTGTCTTGATGAGGGTACACTACCATACTACTTCTGTCTTTTAAGTGAAATATTTGAGCTGCTTCTCTCAGGGAGCTCACATACTCCCCAAATCTTATAAATCTAGGAACTGTGCTAGACATTTTATACAGGGTTTTTCCACTTTTACAACAATTTTGCAAGTTTGATATTATTCCAATTTCAGTGATGAAAAAAGAGAATCTCAGAGAGAATAACTAATAGATGAAAGTTTGCTGCTCTGGTAACTTGCAGACCTGAATTTGGATAGAGTCCTTATGTCTCTGATCTCCATGTTCTTACCACTAAAACAGTTTTCTTGGTAGACAGACTTTGTGAGAAGCTTATGAAAGTTTTGAACTTTGAGCACAGAAAAATGCATATGGCCCAACATCTTCGTTTGTGTATTATGGCCTCCATGGTTAGGAAGCCCTTAATTTTGCATCTGTTTTTCTTACTAAAAATAGTAGGACTTAAAGTATAGAAGAACATACGCTTTGATATTTTAGAATATTTGTGCTTCTTTTCTAACAAAATTAATTCCCAGATCAGAACCAGAATGGAGAGGAAATGACAGAAGCTGTGACCAGCCTCCCTGTTGCATCTCTGATGTATGTACCCCAAATATCTCTGGGAATTAATGTTGTGAGAGCCTTTGTTACTGATGACAGTATGACATTTTTTTATATGTTGGGGATGAAAAAAAAAACATTGAAAATTACTGTCATTAAAATGACACTAAAATATCTGGTTAATTCAAAATCATCTGTGTGTTAGCATAAATTACTTGAACATCACATATGAATGCAATTTTTTGCTTAGCACCTACCTCAAAAGAGTTAGGTGAAAATAGACTTTATACAACAGTCTTTATTCTTGAAATTTCTACATCTATCATCTTTTATCTTTCTTACTTAAAACATCATGAAATTTATTTGTTGTCACATTTTGTGTGAAAAATGAAAAGGAGTTTCCTTTGCCATAGGTCATGACTCATGTTCTAGCTCAGTCATCATGGAGTCTTTAGGGGGAGGACTTGTTAAAGTTACTGAGAATAAGCAGGTAATACAAACACTCAGTTATCTTCTGAAGCAGGTATTCATCACCCAGATGAATAGGAGAGATACAGGCAATTTCTGGGAAAGGTGGTTATGTAAGTATAGACTTTACTCCATAGGAAGTTAAGAGAAACTTTCTCCACTCTGCAGATAAGTTATTCATGAACTTGGGGATGAAAGGCATGTGATGGACTTCAGAAATGTAAAATGCCTAATGTTTTCTCCATGTCAAGGAAACACTTTTATCTTCATGAAAAACAGACAGAAAAAAAATTCTTTTTTCAAAAAAAAAAAAAACCCAAGACTTGTATTTTCCATGATATACATGGTACAAAATAAGTTTTCTTCATTTTTCCTCCCTCAGACTCACTCCCAAATATCTTAGATTCTTATATGTAGAGTTAAATTTTTAAAAAAAGAATTAAATGAGAAACAAAGATATTTAAAATGTATGTATATGTTTATTTACTCATTCTAACAAAGTGAATGAGTAAATAACAAAGAGAAGAAGCTCAAATATTTCACTTAAAGGACAGAAGTATTATGGTAGTATATCCTCATCAAGACAACTAAATGTGCAATATTCTAACAAAGTGTTTGCTTATCGTATTATTTGGTTTTCTCTGTCACTGGCATCATAATTTTATAAATTATATCTTAGCAAGTAAATATAATAAAAACACTGATGTTTATTAATGCTTCGTCTATGTCAGGCACTGTGCTTAAAGCACATTATTTAATTTACTGCTTGCAAAGATTAGTCAAGATGTTGGAATAGAAGGACCCAGAGCACACCTCCTCTCACAGGCACATCATTATTAAGACTATTTATAGAACTCCTTTTCCAGGGAAAATGCTGGAAGCTGCCAGAAAATATCTTCTACAACTAAAGATATAAAGAAGGAACCATAGTGAGACAGGTAGGAGGGATAGAGTTGTGATATAGTCGAGACCCATAGCCCTGGCTTGAGTGATCCACAAACAGGAGGCTGGTATAAATGCAGAGATTCCCAAGGAGCAAGAGGTCTAAGCCATACACCAGGCTGCCCAGCCTAGAGGTTCTGCACTGGGAAGACAAAACCCCTAGAATCTTTGACTTTGAAAGCCAGTGAGTGGGAAACAGAGACTCTAGTCTTAAAAGGAACAAACAAAAGCCCACATGCTCCATGACACAAGGAAGAAGCAGTAATTTGAAAGAAGTCTAGGGAAGACCTACCTGCTGGTCTTGAAGAGTTTCTGGGAAAGGCAGGAGGCAAATGGAGCTTGCCAGTGGGACACAGACACTGGCAGCAACCATTCTGGGGAGCTTGTTCTACCATGTGGTCATCTGTGTTGGCAAGTACAATTCTGAAATCCTCTCTCATTTATTAGGCTCAGGACCCAGCCCTACCCATACCCAACAGCTGATAGATACTAGTGCTGGAATGGCTCAAGCCAAGTGACTAACTGGGTGGGACACAATCCCACTGATTAGCAGAGGCTGTCCTAAGAAACCCTGAGCCCACAGCCACCCCTGGACATGGCCTTGTCCTCCAGAGGCCCCAGGAGCAGCCCACACACACCAGTGCACAGACACTAGATCTGAGACCTTGCAGCCAGAAACTCTGGGGCCGTGATCCACCCACAGTGGGCAGGCACCAACCCTGGGATCCCTGGTCTCACCCACTACAAGCTGCTGTGGCCTTGAGACTAGCTGTATCCACCACTGAGTGAATCTCAGCTCCAGGGTAACCACAGCCCTACATCTGTAGGATACTATAGGTCCTGTCCACCCATTAGCAGGCCAGTACCAGCTCTGGGATGGACTGGACCCTGGTCTAGCATGGGACCAGGACTAGTCCCTGGTCCCATAGTGGTATGTCAGCCTGGGTCCTGAGGCTACTAAGCTAGAGGGAGGATTCCAAAATTGTACTTCAGCCCCAGTGGCCATGTAGTGGAACAAGCTCCCCAAAATGGCTGCTGGCAGTTTCTGTGTCCCACTGGTGAGCAGCAGGTTCCTCATGCCTTTCTCAGAAACTCAGGATCATCAGGTAGGTCTTCCCTAGGCTCCTTTCAAATCACAGCTCCTACTGGTGGTCTGACACAAGCTCTGGTATCCCTGAGCCCTGTAGCTAGACCCCAGGACCTGACAGCCAGTAGGCAGGCACCAGCACTGAGAAATCCTGGGTCTCAACTCCCCGCTACAAGTGAGCCAGCACAAGCCCCAGGGATCCCTGGGTACACGACCGGCTGCCTCATAGCTCATCCCTGTCAACAGCAGGTCCCACGCAGCCCATACTACGGGTGCCAGTATATCATACAGCTCTGGCAACCAAAGGGGTGTTTGGTGCTTGGAAACATAGGACATCTCCTATAAAAGGCCACCTTTCCAATATTGGGGAACATAACTCACCTACCAGATACATGGAAGTAAACACGGCAAGTTAGGCAACATGTGATGATGGAGGAACATGTGCCAAACATAGATATAACAAGATATCACCCCAACAAGATATGACCCCAGAAGAAGAACTAAGTGAAGAGGAGATAGGCAATCTACCTGAGAAAGAATTCAAGACGATGATCATAAGATGATCAAAGAACTTGGGAGAAGAATGGATGGGCAGAATGAGAAGTTAGAAGCTTTTGAAAAAGAATTAGAAAATATAAAGAACAACCAAACTGACAGGGAGGATACCATAACTGAAATGAAAATACACTAGAAGGAATCAACTGTAGATTAAATGATATAGAGGAATTGATCAATAAGGTGGAAGACAGAATGGTGGACATCACTGAAGCTGAACAAAAAGAATAAAAAGCAATGCATATGGTCTAAGAGATTTCTGGGACAATATCAAGTACATCAACATTTTCATTAAAGGGGTCCCAAAAGGAGCAGGGATAGAGAAAGAGGCAGAGAACCTTTTCAAAGACATGATAGCTGAAAACTTTCCCAACCTGGGAAAGGAAATAGACTTCTAAATCCAGATAGCACAGAGTCCTACATAGGATCAACCCCAAAAGGATCACACCAAGACACATTATAATTAAAAAGGAAAAAATTAAAGATAAAGGGAGAATATTTAAAAACATCAAGGGAAAAGTAATAGCTTATATATACAAGGGAACTCTATAAGGTTATCAGCTGATCTTACAGTAGACATTCTATAGAAGGGAATGGCATGATATATTTAAAGTGTTGAAAGGGAAAACTCCACATCTATAAAAATTTTGAATCACACTGTTGTATATGTTAAACTAATGTAACATTGTAAATTAGAGCTAATTCTATAAAAATTACAATACTAAAAAGTAGGAATTATCCCCATTGTCCATTTTACAGATGAAGAAACTCCAATTTAGGTAACCAAATACAGCAAGATATAATCCCTTAAGATAGCTTATCGTGCTAAGTCACTTTAGTCATGTCCGACTCTGTGCAACCCCACAGATGGAAGCCCACCAGGCTCCCCCCTCACTGGGATTTTCCAGGCAAGAACACTGGAGTGGGTCACCATTTCCTTCTCCAATTCATGAAAGTGAAAAATGAAAGTGAAGTCTCTCAGTCGTGTCCGACTCTTAGCCACCCTGTGGACTGCAGCCTACCAGGCTCCTCCGTCCATGGGGTTTTGCAGGCAAGAGTACTGGAGTGGGTTGCCATTGCCTTCTCCAGTTACATTTATTTAAGAGATAGAATTTGAATTTATTCCTAGACCTGGTGACTCCAGAGCCTGGCTATAAATACTTCCTACTCAAATGTGGCTTAGGAACCAGCAGCATTCACACAACCAGGAAACTTGTTAGAAATGCATGTTCTCAGACTTCATCCCTTGTGGTGCACTGATAAATGTTTTACAATCAGCTTTTTGGGGGAGTTGTGTGGAGGGGTTCTTTGGCTGAGTACCAAAGAACTGATGCTTTTGAAACATGGTGCTGGAGAAGACTCTTGAGAGTCCCTTGGACTCCAAGGAGATAAAATCAGTCGATCCTAAAGGTAATCAACCCTCAATATTCACTGGAAGGACTGATGCTGAAACTGAAGCTCCAGTACTTTGGCCACCTGATGTGAAGAGCCAACTCACTGGAAAAGACCTTGATGCTGGGAAAGATTAAGGGCAGGAGGAGAAGGGATCTACAGAGGATAAGACGGTTTGATGGCATCACTGACTCAATGGACATGAGTTTGAGCAAACTCTGGAAAATAGTGAAGGACAGGGAAGCCTGGCATGCTGCAGTTCATTGGGTTGCAAAGAGTCAGACAGGGCTTAGTGGCTGAACAACAACACAGTATAAGTAATCCTGCCATGGCATATTACAAACTCCCTATGTGAAGTCATTTGACTACAGGGTCAGGAAGAGAGGTGAATGGCTAACTCTTGCAAGGAGGCTGGAGCCAGCTCCCCATACCACTCACCTCATAGCTACTGAATTAGAGTCTTCAAGTCTGCAAGCTTCAGTCTATATGTTTGGGAAGCACTGGTCCAAGACTTTGTATTGTCTTGTTTTGTGCATTCCAGTGAGGTGCTTGGCCCTAGTCTGGTGTTCTGCTGTTCCTTAACCTCCCACAATGCTGAAATTTCCAGGATAGGACTCTGGTTGGATTCATTTGGATGGAGCACAGATGGAGTCTGCCTTCTGATCTCAGGCACTCCTGACTGGGGCTCAGTGTAAAGAAAGTAGAGTTCAGGGAAATGGTCTGTTGTGATTCAAATACTTGGCCAGGTACTCTGAGGGAGGCTCAGGAGAGCTGAAAAACAGGACCATTATGCAAGACTTTTCCTGACAGAGAAGATCATGTGTACTGCCAAATATCTGGGGATCATAAAGTTAGGGACTTTTGCTTTCCTCTACTATTGCATAAGCCATTTGGTCATGCCTGAGTGCATCTATCTCATATATACAATGGATAGAAAATATTGTAATAGGCTTATAGCCTGTAGAATTATTATGCCTTTTATCTGGAAACTCAAACTGAAATCAAGTACAGTTTTTCTTGTTTTGCATGAAGCAACCAGATATACTTAAGGAAGTATTTCAAAGGATGCGAATTAAAAATAAAAATTATTATTTTTGTCTAATCTCTTACTTTCCATCTACCTGCAGACTCAGTATAATAGCTAATGGATCATAAGACAGTTCTATTTCCAGCTTTTTAAGGAATCTCCACACTGTTCTCCATAGTGGCTATACTAATTTGCATTCCCACCAACAGTGTAAGAGGGTTCCCTTTTCTCCACACCCTCTCCAGCATTTATTGCTTGCAGACTTTTGGATCACAGCCATTCTGACTGGTGTGAAATGGTACCTCATTGTGGTCTTGATTTGCATTTCTCTGATAATGAGTGATGTTGAGCATCTTTTCATGTGTTTGTTAGTCATCCATATGTCTTCTTTGGAGAAATGTCTCTTTAGTTCTTTGGCCCATTTTTGATTGAGTCGTTTATTTTTCTGGAATTGAGCTGCATGAGTTACTTGTATATTTTTGAGATTAGTTGTTTTTCAGTTGCTTCATTTTCTATTATTTTCTCCCATTCCGAAGGCTGTCTTTTCACCTTGCTTATAGTTTCCTTTGTTGTGCAAAAGCTTTTAATTTTATTTAGATCCCATTTGTTTATTTTGCTTTTATTTCCAGTATTCAGGAAGGTGGGTCATAGAGGATCCTGCTGTGATTTATGTCAGAGAGTGTTTTGCCTATGTTCTCCTCTAGGATTTTACTGCCTTATGACCCAGCAATCCCACTACTGGGCATACACACTGAGGGAACCAGAATTGAAAGAGCACGTGTACCCCAGTGTTCATTGCAGCACTGTATATAATAGCCAGGACATGGAAGCAACCTAGATGTCCATCAGCAGATGAATGGATAAGAAAGCTGTGGTACATATACACAATGGAGTATTACTCAGTCATTAAAAAGAATACATTTGAATCAGTTCTAATGAGGTGGATGAAACTGGAGCCGATTATACAGAGTGAAGTAAGCCAGAAAGAAAAACACCAATACAGTATACTAACACATATATTTGGAATTTAGAAAGATGGTAACAACAACCCTGTATGCGAGACAGCAAAAGAGACACAGATGTATAGAACAGACTTTTGGACTCTGTGGGAGAGGAAGAGGGTGGGATGATTTGGGAGAATGGCATTGAAACATGTATAATATCATGTAAGAAATGAATTGCCAGTCTAGGTTTGATGCGGATACAGGATGCTTGGGGCTGGTGCACTGGGATGACCCAGAGAGACGGTATGGGGAGGGAGGTGGGAGGGGGGTTCAGGATTGGGAACTCATGTACACCCGTGGTGGATTCATGTTGATGTATGGCAAAACCAATATAGTATTGTAAAGTAAAATAAAGTAAAAATAAATAAAATAAATGGCAAAAAATTTTTAAAATAGCTAATGGATGAAGAAAATGCCATTGGAGGAGAGGGTATTTGAAAATTACCTAAATAAAAACTCTTTTATGAGAAATGGGGAAGCTAAGGCCTGGTGGGTTAGAGAAATGAGGTATCTGTTACACTGTGCTGGAGCTGTTTAGTTATGGAGCCCATAACTATTAGCTGCTACTTCTTAGGCTCCATGGTGGCTTACTGAACTTGCTTTTATTTTTATTTATTTCCATGGATGGAAAATTGTTTTATAGAATTTTGTTGTTTTCTGTCAAACCTCAACATGAATCAGCCAAAGGTATACATATATTCCCTCCTTTTTGAACCTCCCTCCCATTTCCTTCCCCATCCCACCTCTCTACATTGCTACAGAGCCCCTGTTTGTTTCCTAAGCCATACAGCAATTCCCATTGGCTATGTATTTTGCATATGGTAATATAAGTTTCCATGTTACTCTTTCCATACATCTCACCCTCTTCTCCCCTCTCCACATGTCCACAAATCTATTCTCTATGTCTGTTTCTCCAGTGCTGCCCTGTAAGTAAATTCTTCAGGACCATTTTTCCACATTCCATATATATGCACTAGAATATGATATTTATCTGTCTCTTTCTGACTTATTTCACTCTGTATAATAGGTTCTAGGATTATCCATGTTATTAGAAGTGATTCAAATGCACTCCTTTTCATACCTGAGTAATATTCCATTGTGTATATGTACCACAACTTCTTTATCCATTCATCTGTTGATGGATATCTAGGTTGCTTCCATGTTCTAGCTATTATAAATAGTGCTGCTATGAACAATGGAACATATGTGTCTTTTTCTATTTTGGTTTCCTCAGGGCATATGTCTAGGAGTGGGATTGCTGGGTCATATGGTCGTTTTATTCCTGGTTTTTGAAGAATCTACATACTGTCTTCCATAGTGGCTGTATCAATTTACATTCCCACCAACAGTACAAGAGCATTCCCTTTTCTCCACACCCTTTCTGGCATTTATTGTTTGCTGACTTTTTGATGATGGACATTCTGACTTGTGTGAGGTGGTATGTCATTGTATTTTTGATTTGCATTTATCTAATAAGGATGTTGAGCATCTTTTCATGTGTTTGTTAGCCATCTGTATGTCTTTTTTGGAGAAATATCTGTTTAGGTCTTTTCCCCAGTTTTTGATTGGCTTGTTGTTTTTCTGGCATTGAGTTCTATGAGGTGGTTGTATAGCTTGGAAATTAATCCTTTGTCAGTTGTTTCATTTCCTATTATTTTCTCCCATTCTCAGTGTTGTCTCTCCCATTCTGAGGGTTGTCTTGTGTAGAGTTTCCTTTGCTGTGCAAAAGCTTTTATGTTTAACCAGGTCCCACTTGTTTACTTTTGTTTTTATTTCTGTTACACTAGGAGGTGGATCATAGAGGATCTTTTTTTTGTTTATGTCATTGAGTGTTCTGCCAGTTTTCCTCTAAGAATTTTATAGTTTCTGGTCTTACATTTAGGTCTATAATCCATTTTGAGTTTATCTTGTGTATGGTGTTGGGAGGAGAAGAAAATGGCAACCCACTCCAGTATTCTTGCCTGGAGAGTCCCAGGGATGGAGGAGCCTGGTGGGCTGCCATCTATGGGGTTGCACAGAGTCAGACACAACTGAAGCAACTTAGCAGCAGCATGGTGTTAGGGAGTGTTCTAATTTCATTATTTTACATGTAGCTGGCCAGTTTTCCCAGCACCATTTATTGAAGAGGCTGTCTGTGCCCCATTGTATATTCTTGCCTCCTTTGTCAAAAATGAGGTACCCATAAGTGCATGGGTTTATTTCTTGACTTTCGATCTTGTTTCAGTTCAGTTCATTCAGTCACTCAGTCATGTCCAACTCTTTGCAACACCATGAAATGCAGCACGCCAGGCCTCTCTATCTGTCACCAACTCCCAGAGTCCACCCAAACCCGTGTCAATTGAGTCGGTGATGCCATACAACCATCTCATCCTCTGTCATCCCCTTCTCCTCCTGCCCTCAATCTTTCCCAGCATCAGGGTCTTTTCCAATGAGTCAGCTCTTCATATCAGGTGGCCAAGTATTGTAGTTTCAGCCTCAACATTAGTCCTTCCAATGAACACCCAGGACTGACCTCCTTTAGGATGGACCAGTTGGATCTCCTTGCAGTCCAAGGGACTCTCAAGAGTCTTCTCCAACACCACAGTTCAAAAGCATCAATTCTTTGGCATTCAGCTCTTCACAGTCCAACTGTCGCATCCATACATGACCACTGGTAAAACCATAGCCTTGACTAGATGGACCTTTGTTGGCAAAGTAATGTCTCTGCTTTTGAATATGCTATCTAGGTTGGTCATAACTTTCCTTCCAAGGAATAAGCATCTTTTAATTTCATGGATGCAGTCACCATCTGCAGTGATTTTAGAGCCCAGAAAAATAAAGTCAGCTACTGTTTCCACATTTCCCCATTTTTTGCCATGAAGTGATGGGACTGGATGCCATGATCTTAGTTTTCTGAATGTTGAGCTTTAAGCCAACTTTTTCACTCCCTTCTTTCTCTTTAGTTCTTCACTATCTTGTTTCATTGGTCTATATTTCTGTTTTTGTGGCAGTACCATACTGTCTTGATGACTGTAGGTTTGTAGTATAATCTGAAGTCAGGAGGGTTGATTCCTCCAGCTCCATTCTTCTTTCTCAAGACTGCTTTGGCTATTTGGGGTCTTTTGTGTTTCCATATGAATTGTGAATTTTTTTGTTTTAGTTCTGTAAAAAATGTCATTGGTACTTTGATAGGGATGGCATTGAATCTGTAATTTGCATTTGGTATTATAGTCATTTTCACAATATTGATTCTTCCTACCCAGGATCATGGAATATCTCTCCATCTATTTATATCATCTTTGATTTCTTTCATTCAGTTCAGTTCAGTTCAGTCACTCAGTCATGTCTAACCCTTTGCAACCCCATGAATCACAGCACGCCAGGCCTCCCTGTCCATCACCAACTCCTGGAGCTTACTGAAACTCATGTTCATCGAGTTGGTGATACCATCATGCCATCTAATTCTCTGTTGTGTCCTTTTCCTCCTGCCCCCAATTCTTCCCAGCATCAGAGTCTTTTCCAATGAGTCAACTCTTCACATGAGGTGGCCAAAGTACTGGAGTTTCAGCTTCAACATCAGTCCTTCCAATGAACACCCAGGACTGATTTCCTTTAGGACGGACTGGTTGGATCTCCTTGCAGTCCAAGGGATTCTCAAGAGTCTTCTCCAACACCACAGTTCAAAAGCATCAATTCTTCAGTGCTCAGCTTTCTTCACAGTCCAACTCTCACATCCATACATGACTATTGGAAAAACCATAGCCTTGACTAGACAGATCTTTGTTGGCAAACTAATGTCTCTGCTTTTAATGATTTCTTTCATTAGTGTCTTATAATTTTCTATGTAAATTTTTGTCTCCTTATGTAAGTTTATTTCTAGTCTTTAATTCTTTTTGTTGCAATCATGAATGGGATTGATCCCTTAATTTCTCTGATTTTTCATTGTTAGTATATAGAATTGCAAGTGATTTCTGTGTATTGATTTTGTATTCTTCATGTTCAAGGATACAAAATCCTTGATGTTTCTCTTCCCCAAACAGGACTATCTCATATAATTTCTTCCCCTCTCATCCATTCTGACAACTTCAAAGACTGACTATAAACTACTGAATCCCAAATCAATTCTCTAGCCCAAATCTTATTAGCCTATTAGATGTCTTGACTTGAATGCTTCTCTGATGCCTCATCTTGTCTTTCCAGTTTTTTTCTTAAGACAGCTCCTCTTGTGCTTCCATAGAGCCACATATCCCCATCAGAGTGCTTATAATACTGTATTCAATTGTCAATTTGCTTGTCTGTATATGACATAAACTCTCAGCCTGTGGCAGCAGTGGCTATGTTTGATTCATTGCTTGATCCCTTGCATCTAGCACAATACTTTGCATATAGTAGGATGATCACAAAGTGCCTAGTATAAAAATGGCAATTTATCCAGGGTTCCCAGGAGGCAAAGACTGAGGCAACAAATTATTGCTACTTCTTTTGTTGGGAGTGCAGGCCATGGTACAGGAATAAGGTTCAGTAATGAAGCAGAGAATGAGAAAGAGGCAGAACAAAGATGTGCTGTCAAGGTGTTATCAAGATATGTTATCAAGCTAGTCACCCAGAAGTTTTTTAAACTGCTCTCAGAAAGAAAGTGGGAATGCTTTATCCACTGACTTTCTTCCTCGATGGAGCACTAACACCTCTTTACTTCTGTAATAAGTGTGGGTAGATATCAAGTGGTTCCATGGCATCTTACACCTCAGAGTCAACAACAAAGTCCTGGGAGACAACGTAGGAAGTGTGCAAGAATCATATATGAACTGATGGTCAAATTAGGACCCAGGTTTCCCCAGTCTCTTTTGGGTAACTCCCACCTCCAATGAGCTAACATAACTTTACCAAAATATCTCTAAAATAACCCTCTTATTAATATTTGTTCCTCTACTGCAGTTTTTTTTTCTTTTCTTTTCTTTTAATTTTAGAATCTCTCTGTTCCTCACTTACGTTTATGCCATCATCTCTTACTTGTCTTCCTGTATCTGGTCTTGCCTGCTGGAATCATTGTTCTGATCCTAATCCTTCAATGATGCTCCATCCTTATCAGGAAAAAAACTGAATCTCATCAACATGACTTATAAGAATTTTCATGATTTGATTCATTGTATTTAACCAGCTGCATCTGATGTCATATCCCTTCCCCTGCACATCAGAACGTCTAAACTTTGGTCATACAGAATGGCTTGAAATTCCCTGTGTGGTTATGTTCCCTCACATCTCTGGATCTGGAAATATTGCTTCCTTTCCTTGGAATGCTGATCTTTCTCCAGTGAGTTTCTTTCTATCCTTCAAAACTCAGCTCAGGCATTAGAACCTCTAGAAACGCTACCCTGATTCCTTTCCTCTAGACCAATGATTCTCAAACAGTAGTGCATCAGAATCACCTGGAAGGCTTGTAGAAAGAGAGATGGTTGGGTCCCACTCCCCAGAGCTTCTGATTCAATAGTAGGTCTGGGTTGGGGCTTGAGAATGTGCAGTTTTAATATGTTCCCAGATGATGCTGTTGTTGCTAGTTCAGGACCACACTTTGAGAACTACAGCTCTGGGGAAACACCTGTGCTTTTCCTTTACATAAGATTTTACACAGCTTATATAGTAGTTTTGTTTATTGGTTTCTTTCCCCAATCAGCATGTATTCATCAGAGGGAAGAGGCAAGGTGTTATCAATCTCTATAACCCAGCACTTGGTACTGAACCTGGCACATAGATGCTATGTTAACAGAAGGAAAAGGGGGGAAAAGGAGGAGAGACACTTTTAAAAAAAGACTGGAAGACAGAATTAGATACAAGGGTCTTCAGAGCATGTCCCCAGATCAATACTTTTTTATTTTTGGCACAGAATACTATTATACTACAAAGATAGTATATTCTCCTAAACATAGAGAACAGTGCAGTGTAGTGGCTACAAGTGTGAACTCTGATATCATACAGCCTAATATTAACTCCTAGTTTCACCATGTGATGTTAGGCCTGTCATTTAATCCTTCTTTAAAATTTAGTTTTTACACTCATAAAATGGGAATAATAAAAATTCTACCTAATGGGATTGTTTTAATATTTTATCTGAGGTAATACTCAGTGGTTTTTAATAGCTCTTAGCATATCATAGTTAGTTCAGTCACTCAGTTGTATCCGACTCTCTGCAACCCCATGAATTGCAGCACGCCAGGCCTCCCTGTCCATCACCAACTCCCAGAGTTCACTCAGATTCATGTCCATCAAATCAGTGATGCCATCCAGGCATCTCATCCTCTGTCGTCCCCTTCTCCTCCTGCTCCCAATCCCTCCCAGCATCAGAGTCTTTTCCAATGAGTCAACTCTTTGCATGAGGTTGCCAAAGTACTGGAGTTTCAGTTTCAACATCAGTCCTTCCAGTGATCACCTAGGATTGATCTCTTTTAGGATGGACTGGTTGGATCTCCTTGCAGTCCAAGGGACTCTCAAGAGTCTTCTCCAACATCATAGTTTAAAAGCATCAGTTCTTCAGTGCTCAGCCTTCTTCACATCTATACATGACTACTGGAAAAACCATAGCCTTGACTAGATGGACCTTCGTTGGCAAAGCAATGTCTCTGCTTTTGAATATGCTGTCTAGGTTGGTCATAACTTTTCTTCCAAGGAGTAAGCGCCTTTTAATTTCATAGCTGCAGTCACCATCTGCAACGATTTTGGAGCCCAGCGAAATAAAGTCTGACGCTGTTTCCACCTTTTCCCCATCTATTTCCCATGAAGTGATGGGACCAGATGCCATGATCTTTGTTTTCTGAATGTTGAGCTTTAAGCCAACTTTTTCACTCTCCTCTTTCACTTTCATCAAGAGGATTTTTTGGTCCTCTTCACTTTCTGCCATAAGGGTGGTGTCATCTGCATATCATAAGCACCCAATAAATGTTAACTACCATTTATTATCTGTTCCTTTAAATAGCTTAGTTACAAAATGATGTGATTTCAGTGATTGAATAGACATGAGCATCAACAAACAAATATAAGCTAGGTTGCTTATTTCTTAGGAATTTTTTTGTGTTGAGGCATTGGGTTTATTTAAGATTCCACATATAATTTTTGGAGAAGGGAATGGCACCCCACTCCAGTACTCTTGCCAGGAAAATCCCATGGATGGAGGAGCCTCGTAGGCTGTAGTCCATGGGGTTGCCAAGAGTCGGACACGACTGAACGACTTCACTTTCACTTTTCACTTTCATACATTGGAGAAGGAAATGGCAGCCCACTCCAGTGTTCTTGCTTGGAGAATCCCAGGGATGGGGGAGCCTGGTGGGCTGCCATCTATGGGGTCTCACAGAGTTGGACACGACTGAAGTGACTTAGTAGTAGCACATATATTTTTAAATTCAGATGATTGTTATCAAGGTGTAACAATGGACTCAGGAAGAAACCGACTTTGGTTTTATAAAGTAAGTTGTACACTTGCTACTTGAAATTTATTTTTTAAATATTCATATTGTAAAGGGGAAAAAGTCTTCAAAAGGATACATCTGCTAAAAGAATATTTCCATCAAAATAACTTATGGTTAAAAAAGACAGTTTTATCCAAATATCTCAAGAGGCTTTACAGTCATTATCTAAATATCTCTGTATTGAATACAACTGTATTGAAGAGGAGCCTATAGACCTTACACAAAGATGATCTTTCTCTCAAAGGCGACAAGTGGAAGGGAAACAAATTATCACTTGAATAGTGTTCCTCCTCCTCTTTCTGTTCACTCCTTCAATTGTTCAACAAACAGAATCTAAGGTGTACCAGGCTATGCTAAGCATTTATCTTGTACTACATCATTTGATTTATATACATATTTACAAAGAAGATATTGTGATTAACTCTACTTACAGAACAGAAGCTTATAGAGATGAAGAAATGTACCTGACTCCTCCAGCTGTTTTACTACAGGGCTACAGTAATCAAGCCAGATGGCAGTGGCACAAAAACAGAAATATAGATCCATGGAATAGGAAAGCTCAGAGATAAACCCACATACCTATGGTTTCCTAATCTATGACAAAGGAGGCCAGGATATACAATGAAGCAAAGGCAGCTTCTTCAATAAGTGGTGCTGGGTAAACTGGATAGCTACATGTAAAGAATGAAATCAGAGCACTCCCTAATATCATACACAAAAATAAACTAAAAATGAATTAAAGACCTAAATGTAAGGCTAGACATAATAAAACTCTTAGAGGAAGACATAGGCAGAATACTCTGACATGAATCACAGCAAAAGCCTTTTAACCCATCTCTTACAGTAATGAAAATAAAAATAAACAAATGGGACCCAATTAAGCTTTAAAGGTTTTGCATAGCAAAGGAAACCATAGACAAGATGAAAAGTCAACCCTTAGAATGGGAGAAAATATTTGCAAATAAAGCAATTGAGAAAGGATTAATCTCCAAAATATAAAAACAGCTCATGTAGCTCAATATCAAAAAACAAACAACTCAATCAAAAAATTGGTGAAAGACCTAAATTGATATTTTTCCAGAGAAGATATATAGATGACTGACAAACAGATGAAAAAGATGCTGAACGTCACTAATTATTAGAGAAATGCAAATCAAAACTACAGTGAGATATCACCTCACATCTGTCAGAGGCTATCATCACAAAATCTATTATCCAAACAATAAATGCTTGAGAGGGTGTGGAGAAAAGAGAACCCTCTTGCACTGTTGGTGGGAATGTATATTGATACAGCCACTATGGAGAACAGTATGAAAGTGTCGGGGGAGATTGTAATTTCCTCAGTTCTGTCTTGCCACCGCAAATTTTGAAGCAACAGATGAACCAGTGTTACAGCTCAGTTACAGTTCAGTTTTATTTGGTAAGCAAAGGAAAATACATCCTCAAGGCATGAGAGTGGACTGACCCAAAAGAGGCCTAGAGAAGAGCTGAGTGGTCAATTTTGGCTCCCCTTTTTATATCTTTTTTTCCTCCCCTGAGCCTGCCCTGTGTAAATTGGGCTAGCCAGGAGGCCTGTTTGCTTCACCTGAGGTTCTAACTCTGGTCTTTGGACCTTGCTTTGTTCTGTTTTCATGGGCTTTTTCCTTTCTTTGTCTTTTAGCCACCATTATTTTGGACTCTTTTTTCCTATTCTAACTACCTAACACTACTGTATAGCATTGTATCTACTCTATGCTCTGTGATGACTTAAATGCGAAAAAATCCCCCCCTAAAAGGAGGGGATACATGTATATATAGTTGATTCAGTTTGCTGTACAGTGAAAACTGCTGCTGCTGTTGCTAAGTCGCTTCAGTCGTGTCCGACTCTGTGCGACCCCATGGACGGCAGCCCACAGGCTCCCCCGTCCCTGGGATTCTCCAGGCAAGAACACTGGAGTGGGTTGCCATTTCCTTCTCCAATGCAGGAAAGTGAAAAGTGAAAGGGAAGTCGCTCAGTCGTGTCCGACTCTTAGCGACCCCATGGACTGCAGCCTACCAGGCTCCTGCACCCATGGGATTTTCCAGGCAAGAGTACTGGAGTGGGTTGCCATTGCCTTCTCCACAGTGAAAACTAACATATTGTAAAACAACTCTATCCCAATAAAAATTACAAAAAAGAAATGTACTTGAGTCACAGAGTAATTGGAGAACTGAGTGTTTCTAACTCCAGATGCTGGTTTCTAATCACCATGCTACTCCATGGTGTTCTACGACAGGGTGTTCACAGAACTGAGGATGCATGGAAGCCAAAAGGGGCTTTGAAAATGACTGTCTGAATGTGACTATATAAACTATTCAGGGGATGATGGGCAGGAAGCCTAGGTGTCCCCAAACAGAGGAAATAGGCTGCGTTTCAGACGTTTTTTATCTCTCTTTTAAGTGGCATAAGGAAACAAACTAAAAGTGTCAGCTTCTTTTCCCCTTCTTTATACAAAATTAAAAGAAGGTTTATTTTAAAATTCTGTGTTGCCATGACGACACCTGGTTCCACCTAAACTTAACTTTTCTGAAACTTTAGCTAACCAATGCATTTTTCTTATGGAAATGTTTTTCTTAAGCTATGTTAATGAACTATGTATTTACTTTAGATTCCATCTTTCTTCAAGCAGGTTCAGCCTAAGACTCAGAACTGACTTGACAAATCAGTATGTTGTACTCATGCAAATTTCCTCTTAAGCTATGTTAATGAGATTATGCATTTGCTTAGAAACCTGCTTTTCTTCAAGATTCATGTCAATTGTTTTATGGCCCAGGATGACTCACTTTGTGCCAACGTTATCTCAAATTGCATGTTGTGGGTGAGGGGCCTGGTGCCACTCTCTGAGTTTTGAGACATTTCCTTTCTCTAATTAGAAGCCTGCTAGTAGGTATACCATTCAGGTATGACCTTATCAAATCCCTTATGATTATACAGTGGAAATGAGAAATAGATTTAAGGGACTAGATCTGATAGAGTACCTGATGAACTATGGACAGAAGTTTGTGCCATTGTACAGGAGACAGAGATCAAGACCATCCCCATGGAAAAGAAATGCAAAAAAGCAAAATGGCTGTCTGAGGAGGCCTTGCAAATAGCTGTGAAAAGAAGAGAAGTAAAAAGCAAAGGAGAAAGGGAAAGATATTCCCATTTGAATGCAGAGTTCCAAAGAATAGCAAGGAGAGATAAGAAAGCCTTCTTCAGTGATCAATGCAAAGAAATACAGGAAAACAACAAAATGGGAAAGACTAGAGGTCTCTTCAAGAAAATTAGAGATATGAAGGTAACATTTCATGCAAATATGGGCTTGATAAAGGACAGAAATGGTATGGACCTAACAGAAGGAGAAGATATTAAGAAGAGGTGGCAAGAATACACAGAAGAAATGTACAAAAAGAGCTTCACAATCCAGATATTCACGATGGTGTGATCACTCACTTAGAGCCAGACATGCTGGAATGTGAAGTCAAGTGTTCCTTAGGAAGCATCACTACAAACAAAGCTAGTGGAAATGATAGGATTCTTGTTGAGCTATTTCAAATTCTGAAAGATGATGCTGTGAAGTGCTGCACTCAATAGGCCAGCAAATTTGGAAAACTCAGCAGTGGCCACAGGACTGGAAAAGGTCAGTTTTCATTCCAATCTCAAAGAAAGGCAATGCCAATGCGGAAGATATTAAGAAGAGGTGGCAAGACTACACAGAAGAACTGTACAAAAAAGATCTTCAGGATCAAGATAATCATGATGGTATGATCACTCACCTAGAGCCAGACATCCTAAAATGTGAAGTCAAGTGGGCCTTAGGAAGCATCACTACAAACAAAGCTAGTGGAGATGATGGAATTTCAGTTGAGCTATTTCAAATTCTGAAAGATGATGCTGTGAAAGTGCTGCACTCAATATGCCAGCAAATTTGGAAAACTCAGCAGTGGCCACAGGACTGGAAAAGGTCAGTTTTCATTCCAATCTCAAAGAAAGGCAATGCCAAAGAATGCTCAAACTACCGCACAGTTGCACTCATCTCACACACTAGTAAGTTAATGCTCAAAATTCTCCAAGCCAGACTTCAGCAATACGTGAACCATGAACTTCCAGATGTTCAAGTTGGTTTTAGAAAAGGCAGAGGAACCAGAGATCAAATTGTCAACATCCGCTGGATCATCAAAAAAGCAAGAGAGTTCCAGAGAAACATCTACTTCTGCTTTATTGACTATGCCAAAACCTTGACTGTGTGGATCACAAGAAACTGTGGAAAATTCTGAAAGAGATGGGAATACCAGACCACCTGACGTGCCTCTTGAGAAACCTACATGCAGGTCAGGAAGCAACAGTTAGAACTGGACAAGGAACAACAGCCTGGTTCCAAATAGGAAAAGGAGTGAGTCAAGGCTGTATATTGTCACCCTGCTTATTTAATTTCTATGCAGAGTACATAATGAGAAACCTAGAAACTGTGGAAAATTCTGAAAGAGATGGGAATACCAGACCACCTGACGTGCCTCTTGAGAAACCTACATGCAGGTCAGGAAGCAACAGTTAGAACTGGACAAGGAACAACAGCCTGGTTCCAAATAGGAAAAGGAGTGAGTCAAGGCTGTATATTGTCACCCTGCTTATTTAATTTCTATGCAGAGTACATAATGAGAAACCCTGGGCTGGAATAAGCACAAGCTGGAATCAAGATTGCCGGAAGAAATATCAATAACCTCAGATTTGCAGATGACACCAACCTTATGGCAGAAAGTGAAGAGGAACTAAAAAGCCTCTTGATGAAAGTGAAAGAAGAGAGTGAAAAAGTTGGCTTAAAGCTCAACATTCAGAAAACTAAGATCATGGCATCTGGTCCCATCACTTCCTGGCAAATAGATGGGGAAATAGTGGAAATAGTGTCAGACTTTATTTTTCTGGGCTCCAAAATCACTGCAGATGGTGACTGCAGCCATGAAATTAAAATATGTTACTCCATGGAAGAAAAGTTATGACCAACCTAAACAGTATTTTGAAAAGACATTACTTTGCCAACAAAGGTCCGTCTAGTCAAGGCTATGGTTTTGCCAGTGGTCATGTATGGATATGAGAGTTGGACTGTGAAGAAAGCTGAGCGCAGAAGAATTGATGCTTTTGAACTGTGGTGTTGGAGAAGATTCTTGAGAGTCCCTTGGACTGCAAGGAGATCCAACCAGTCCATTCTGAAGGAGATCAGTTTTGGAATTTCTTTGGAAAGAATGATGCTAAAGCTAAAACTCCAGTACTTTGGCCAGCTCATGGAAAGAGTTGACTCATTGGAAAAGACTCTGATGCTGGGAGGGATTGGGGTCAGGAGGAGAAGGGGATGACAGAGGATGAGATGGCTGGATGGAATCACTGAGCGATGGACGTGAGTCTGAGTGAACTCCAGGAGTTGGTGATGGACTGGGAGGCCTGACGTGCTGCGATTCATGGGGTCGCAAAGAGTCGGACATGACTGAGCCGACTGAACTGAACTGAACTGAAAGAATCAAAAGAGTGGCTGGAGGTTGTAAAGAACTCACCAGACCTACTCCCATAATTTACATTTTAAGATAACAGGATTAGCCAGAGGTTTAATCCAGACTGTCCTCAGGCAGGATACATAATCCTAAGGAATGTAGAGGGATAAAAATGTTTGTCCTTTTTTCCTCCTTGAGAATTCCAGACCCCTCTCTCCTTGGGGACCCCTAGACTTCTTATCAACCTGCCTAGGAAATGACTCTCTCAACTGTACCTTAAAGACATAAGTAGAGTTGATAGATATTTTCATTATCCTTTACAATGTTTAGGCTTCCCTGGTAGCTCAGACATAAAGAATTTGCCTGTAATACAGAGGACCAAAATTCTATCCCTGTGTTGGGAAGATCTCCTGGAGAAGGGAATGGCAACCCACTCCAGTATTCTTGCCTGGAGAATATCATGTCAGAGGAGCCTGGTAGGCTATAGTTTTTGGGGACGCAAAGAGTTGGATAAACTGACCATCTAACACACATATAAATCTTGTTTTCTTCTTCCCTCCCTCCCTTTTTACCTTCATTTTCCATCGTTGGCTTCCTAATGCATCTTTCTTTTATATATTCATGGAGATATCAATCCTTCTCTTCATCCACCTTTCTGTGCATAACTAGATGAGCTGGAGTTCCAGCAGAACAGAGGATGGAGAGAGAGCAGCCAGGACCTTTTCCTCAATCTGACCTTTGGCCATAACCAAGGTGATACCATATCACCTTCAGGGAAGCCCTACTTTTCCCCTGGAGAAACACAGAAGTCCCACAAGTTGCACCTTGCCAGCCCATCTCAAATGCTATGCTCCCATAATTCTGAACATTTGGTAACTGCCTACACATATCATGTAGTCTCTGACTTCCTGACTCTGCCTAGAAGCCTACCTCTCAATAGAAGCCTCTTGATATCCACTTGCTAGACTCTTCCACCACTCTTTTAAGATTCAGGTCGGTAACATTTTCTCCAGAAAGCCTTTTCTGACCCTTAGATCTGTAGTAGGTGCACTGACAACTTTTCTAAGTCACTTTCAGACCATGCTATTAATTGAATTTTCATATACTTGCCTCCCCCTCTAGTCTATGAGCTCTAATGGGTAAGGAGCATGCCTTACTCACCTTTATCCCCACGCTCAGCAGTGAGCCAGCACAAAGACAGGACTCAAAATATAGTATTGAATGAAACCCTCAGAATCCTGGTGGTTAAATACTTCTGCTCTGCTGTGTGAACTTTCTCTCCATCTACCACTTCTGATTAGTGTCCCATCCAAGTTATCAAAGGACAAAGAATCCAGCACTTATGAAACAGCAGAAGGGAAACCACAGACTTAGGCAACCTGATGAAATCCTGTATCCTTCACCTTCAGGTACTAAGTGATTGATGGGCTGGTGGTTCTAAATGACTAGGAACATCATTTAAAAGTAGAAATTACCCTGAGTCCTACTTTTAGGAAACTATACAAGATATGAATTTGGCAAAATTAGCTCTCATTTTCATATTGCCTAAGAACTCATTGCAAAGTTCTCTGAGCAGTCAGCTCCTTTTGATACATTTTAATTAGTTGAATCATGAAAACTTAATTAGTATGAGACATTATGGGGAGATGTCAAGGAAATGCAATAAGCTGCCTAAATTATCACATTAAGCTATCATGATTTTGAACATGTATCCCAAGATATATATTTTTTTAAATTTTCCAAATTAAAATTCAAAACACTTATTCCTAGAAACCCTGAACTTGAGGATGAGTTTCAAGAGCCCAAGTAGACAAGGTATATTAATGCTTTTCCATATTCTATGGAAGATTATAAATTAATATTCTCATGAGTTGCCTTCCATAAAATCCATTTGCCTTTTTCATTATTTATCAGAATAATGCTGTGAACCAAAGATAAAGTATCTCCTGTAGGGACTTCCCTGGCAGTCTGGTGGTTAAGACTGCACTTCTGATGCAGGGGGCATGGGTTCCATCCCTGGCGGGGGAACTAAGATCCCATATGCTGTGTGGCGTGACCAGAAAAAAAAAAATCTATCTCTTTTTGTTTCAAGTTGAGAAAGACTACCCTTGAAAACTTTGCTTGCTCTTTACCACAGTAATGAGACTTACTGGGAGAATATTTGAAGTGCATATTTGCAGGATATCAGTTTTTTCTGGTGAGTAAAAATTGTCAGAAAATGACCCCACTCCTGTCCCACAAAAGAGCAAGATTAGATTTGATTGATTCAATTGTGATTAATTATCGAAAAAGCCTTTGTGGGAACCAGCTGAACAGTTAGCCGGAATGTGCAGCATAATTTGGAATAACTGTTCCCTGACTTCTTGTTCCCTAGTGGGATGCAGTCCCACCTAAAGTATTATGTGTGCCTGAGTGCTAAGTCACTCAGTTGTGTCCAACTCTTTGTGACCCTATGGACCATAGCCCACCAGGCTCCTCTGTCCATGGAATTCTCCAGGCAAGAATACTGCAGTGGGTTGCCATGCCCTCCTCCAGGGGATCTTCCTGACCCAGGGATAAACCTGTGTCTCTTAAGTCTCTTCCATTTGCAGGCAGGAATGGCCATCCACTCCAGTACTATTGCCTGGAAAATCCCATGGACAGAGGAGCCTGGTAGGCTACAGTCCATGGGGTCGCAAAGAGTCAGACAGACGGAGCGACTTCACTTTCACTTTCTTTACCACTAGCGCCACCTGGGAAGTTCCTAAAGTATTATACTTTGTTTCAATTCAGTTCTAGACACCCTCACTCTGATTGCCATCCTTTCTGTTCAGTTCAGTTCAGTTCAGTCACTCAGTTGTGTCCGACTATTTGTGACCCCATGAATTGCAGCACGCCAGGCCTCCTTGTCCATCCTCAACTCCCGGAGTTCACTCAAACTCACATCCATTGAGTCAGTGATGACATCCAACCATCTCATCCTCTGTCGTCCCCTTCTCCTCCTGCCCCCAATCCCTCCCAGCATCAGGGTCTTTTCCAATGAGTCAACTCTTCACATGAGGTGGCCAAAGTACTGGAGTTTCAGCTTTAGCATCATTCCTTTCAAAGAAATCCCAGGGCTGATCTCCTTCAGAATGGACTGGTTGAATCTCCTTGCAGTCCAAGGGACTCTCAAGAGTCTTCTCCAACACCACACTTCAAAAGCATCAATTCTTCAGCATTCAGCCTTCTTCACAGTCTCACTCTCACATCCATACATGACCACAGGAAAAACCATAGCCTAGCTAGATGGACCTTTGTTGGCAAAGTAGTATCTCTGCTTTTGACTATGCTATCTAGGTTGGTCATAACTTTCCTTCCAAGGAGTAAGCATCTTTTAATTTTATGGCTGGAGTCACCATCTCCAGTGATTTTGGAGCCCAGAAAAATAAAGTCTGACACTGTTTCCACTGTTTCCCCATCTATTTGCCATGAAGTGATGGGACCAGATGCCATGATCTTAGTTTTCTGAATGTTGAGCTTTAAGCCATAAGGGTGGTGTCATCTGCATGTCTGAGGTTGTTGATATTTCTCCTGGCAATCTTGATTCCAGCTTGTGCTCTTCCAGCCCAGTGTTTCTCATGATGTACTCTGTATGTAAGTTAAATAAGCAGGATGACAATATATAGCCTTGACATACTCCTTTTCCTATTTGGAACGAGTCTATTGTTCCATGTCCAGTTCTAACGGTTGCTTCCTGACCTGCATACAGGTTTCTCAAGAGGCAGGTCAGGTGGTCTGATATTCCCATCTCTTTGAGAATTTTCCACAGTTTCTTGTGATCCACACAGTCAAAGGCTTTGGCATAGTCAATAAAGCAGAAATAGATGTTTTTCTGGAACTCTTGCTTTTTTGATGATACAGCAGATGTTGGCAATTTGATCTCTGGTTCCTCTGCCTTTTCTAAAACCAACTTGAACATCTGGAATTTCATGATTCATGTATTGCTGAAGCCTTCTTTCCATTCAGTTCAGTGCAGTTGCTCAGTCGTGTCCGACTCTTTGCCACCCCATGAATCGCAGCACACCAGGTTTCCCTGTCCATCACCAACTCCTGGAGTTCACTCAGACTCACTTCCATCAAGTCAATGATGCATCCTCATCCCCTTCTTCTCCTGCCCCCAGTCCCTCCCAGCATCAGAGTCTTTTCCAATGAGTCAACTCTTCACATGAGGTGGCCAAAGTACTGGAGTTTCAGCTTTAGCATCATTCCTTGCAAAGAAACCCCAGGGCTGATCTCCTTCAGAATGGGCTGGTTGGATCTCCTTGCAGTGTATTATTTAAATTTTGAGTCTTGAGTGAAATTGTGTAAGGAAATGGACTATCACTACTCATTCCCTAAGAATTTTTATTGTTCCCTTTCCCATACTGGACTTCTGTAGGCAGAACTTACACCTCTGTTCGCTCAGGTTCACAGACTTAATATCTCCAGGTGTTGGATGTGGTACAAAAGATGTGGAAGTTGTGTACTCAGCTGCAGGAAGGGCTATAATCTTTTCTTTCCACTCACCTTTGGAGAGAATCAAGCTACTTTGTTTACATTATCTTTGAAATGAATCACACTGAATCAGCTAAATGGGAGTGTAACAGTTTAAAAATAAATCAGTTTGAACTGTGACCACTTGTGATCCTTTATGGAAACACTTCTGTGGGCAGTACTTTGATATTTCATAACTGGTCCAAGTATTTTGTATTGGAAATTTTTTGTAAAAACAACCTTACTGACGTTATGTTTGCTGTGGCACTGGTTTCCCTTTCCATTTTCAATGTCTTTCCAAAGTCTGCTTTGACATGCTTTGGACAAGTCATGGCAGAATGGCATAAAGAGCAGAAACTGGACAAATGTCCATGTGAATAACATCAATAGTGTTTTTCCTTTCTTACCATGTGGGTAGAGAAGTGACCACCTTCAATTTGTCTATCAAATGTTGACCTCCTTTTTATTTTGCAGCTCATGAGAATACTTCCCCACAGTTTAAATCTGCTAATGGTATATATCCTGAAACTTGGTCAGAATAAGGCTGACATGCCCGTGCTTGAGCAACCTAAACTATTTGATGTTACATAAAGTTCCACCAGTTTTCTTTAGAAAACTTTGGGTCACTGCATTCAAGCTTAGTCAAGTGCACAACTGTATATGGGAACACTTCCAGTTACATGGTCTAGAGCTGAAAAGGGGTAGGCTGGGGGCTGGTAATTCGGGGGTGGAGGTGCTTGTTTTTGCTAAGATGGTAAGGAAGAAAAGGGGCCCAACACTGGCTATATTAAACCATGTTTGTTCCTCTGTATTTGTGTGACATCACTGAGCTGAGAGAAGGTGAGGACAGGTGTCAAGTTGGGCAGGACTACCAAGAATTTATAGCACATCACTGGTCTGGCATGCTTGGGCTCTCTCGTCTTCCCCCCTGGGAGACAGCATTGGGTCGCTTTGGGTTTTTAGTTTCTATTTTCACTGTTATTCTGGTTTTTTTTTTTTTTTTCATGGTTAACCCACTCCAGTATTCTCACCTGGAGAATTCCATGGGCAGAGGAGCCTGGGAGGCTACTGTCCACGGGGTCTCAAAGAGTCGGACACGACTGAGCGACTAACACTTTCCCTTTCAACATCTTCCTATGATAATCACATCTGCCTTTTTAAATTAATCTTCTATACATTGATAATTTTGCCTATCAAAAGAATAACTTCCTATACTGCTGGTGGGAATGTAAATTGGTACAGCCACTGTGGAGAACAGTATTTTTAGTAAAAAACTAAAAATAGAGCCTCTGTATGATCTTGTAATCCCACTTCTGAGCATGTATCTGGAAAAGATGAAAACAATAATTTGAAAAGATGCATGCACCCCAGTGTTCAGAGCAACACTATTTACAATATCCAAGACCTGGAAGCAACCTAAATGTCCACTGACGAATGAATAGAGATGAGGTAGTATATATATACATACAATGGAATATTATTCAGCCGTAAAAAGAATGAAATAATTTCATTTACAGCAACATGGATGGACTTGATCACACTGCATGAAGTCAAAGGCAAATAACACAAATATCATTTACATGTGAAATCTTAAAAATTATGCAAGTGAACTTATTTCAGGAACAGAAACAGACGCATAAAACAAACTTATGGCTACCAAATAGAATAGTGCAAGCAGGGATAAATTAGGAGTTTGGGATTAACAGATACACACTATTGCATGTAAAATAGATAAACAAGGACCTACCATAAGCAGAGGGAATTATATTCATATCATCTAACAACCTCTAATGGAAAAGAATCTGAGAAAGAAAAATATAGACATATACATACATATATCTTAACCACTTTGCTGTACACTTAAAACATTGTAAATCAACTATACTTCAATTTAAAAAAAGTAAAAGGAAGAACAACTAGGGTCTGCATCAGGGCCAGAACTGTTCTCCTTTGAGTTAAAGTTACTAAGTAAAATTATTGGATTTCTAGGACATTGGTTTTGATTGGCTATATCCTGGATGGTAGAGCTTAATGGAAAATTAATAAACCAGTATATTGGGATTATCTTATCTATACCACAAGGCTATTATTGTGAGGCTCAAATGATATAGAAGTTGTAAAAGACTTCAAAGGAATTCAAAGGTCAAAGAAAAAAGGATCATGTTTATTCATATTTACCTCCATTAGTATGAATAAGCACTTTGTGTTATTGTTGCTACCAGTGACATTTGGGTAGAATTAATGTCACAAACTCCCTACGGGTTAATATTTTTTGGCCATAAGGAAAACAGACATTGGAAGAGACTCTTAGTAAGAGCTAAGACTAGTCCCAGATATGATAGTTATCTATTAACCTATGGAGATCTAGGAATACCTTGGATCCCTAAGGCTCCAGACACATCATGAAATACATATAGATGATGGGGACTGTGATGAAGATGACAATGAAGATGAAGACAACCGCAGTCGTTTTTTTGACACATCTTGAGTTCTTACTGTGTGTTGGGCACTTTTTCAAGGGTTTTACATAAATTAACTTATTTAGTCTTCTCAACAGTCCTATCCTACCTCACTCTATGTTCATCCCCATTTTACAGGTGAGAACACTAATGCACAGAGAAACTAAGTAACTTATTTAAAGCCAAAAAGAAAATAAAAAATGAGCCTTGGTCCAAGTGGTAAAGATAAGCAGTTGCCCAGTTTTATTTTTTCTGGGCATTAGAATGCATTGAAAATTAATAGTACACTTTATAAATCATGATGTCCCAGAAAAGAGTCTTTCCCAGAGATTTTCCTGCTTTATAAATTGAATTCTTTGTAGAGCTCAAGGGTCTTAAAGATAGGTTTTATATCTTATTATACTGGAATCATTTTACCTTAAAATGCTTTGAATACAATGGGAGCTCAAAGCAAGTTAGAATAAACACTTTTGTATCTAAACTCACTGAAGAGAATAGTGAGGTTTCTGTGTAAGAATGGATTCTGTTGGTTTCTACATATTCCGTATATTTTACAGAATCTATATAATTTTGTGTTTCAATATGTAACTAAAATATTGTGTCAAAACATGCTAAGAATCAGTACAAGAATTAATTAAAATGCATATTGACTACTCTGGTATAGATATAGTTTTAATAATATAAAGATTATTATAATTTAGGCTGGTGTGTCTACCACAGAGGCCTATGGTACTGTATTAATACTGTAAATCTGGAAACTATCAGAGGCCTTTTGATAAATATAATTGATATCACTTACACCATTTATTACTTTTCAGGGGAATGACACGCTGGGGACAATTTGATGATCTTTATCGCATTAGTGACTTGGACAAGGATCAGATTCCAGTGACTGGAGGAATAGGTTCCCAGGAAGGTCAGTATCAAACTCTTATTAAATGAGGAGACTTTTTTAGCTAATAAAATACATGAATCCTAAATGTTTCTCTGAAATATAACATTTTATATACCATTATTTATTAAACTCTTATTTTATATTTAAAAAATATATCTTAGGAGCATACCAACTTAAGTCACGACAGTGCTCATATAATGATTAAGAACCTTACTTTGCTATATATAAAAGCATTATTTTAAAAATGTATTAAGTCACTTAGCTTTATTAGATTAGGGAGATCTAATGGTTTGAATACAGTTTTTCATGCATAAAATTGTTCAGTATTTCCCCCCAAGGATTAGGATCATTTATAACACTCAGTAGGTTTTTATGTTAAGACCAAGCCCTTCAGGTTGAATTCTACATCTTTTGAGAAGCTAAACATTTTAGTTAATACTTAATATGATATGGCTTCTCAGAGGCAGATATACTGGGTTTGCTGTATTTGATAGGGCTGTTTTAAGCATTTATATGGCTGAGTTGCTCTGCTGTGTACCTGAAACTATCACAACATTGTTAATCAGCTAAATTCCAATATAAAATAACAAGTTTAAAAAAAGAGAGAAATCTACTTAAAAATCAAATGAGTTCATATCAAATTTGACAAACCAATGGAAAATGCCAGCTCCTATGACTTGTGACATCAGTAATCATAACAACAGTGGTATAATACTATTAGTTTTCTGTCATTTACTGAGACAGTCATGATATTTTTTATTTTACATGGATTTTCATTTTTATATGGTATATAGAGATCCAAGGAGGAATTGATGACTGAGACTGGAGTGAGGTTCACATTCTGGAATGGTGATATTACCAAGCTGATTTCAGATTGAACAAGGGTATCATGCTGGCATTATCTTCATGAAGCTACCAGCAACTTCCAATGTATAACTAATTTTTTTCAAAGTATTCTCAATTCATCCCCTCTACTGTCCTTTAACAACTCATATTCTATAACAAACATGATGCTCCTACCAGGACTTCCTTATTTTCGTCTTATGGCCTTTTGGCATTTTTTATATGAGAATCCTTATATTAATAATTAACCCATTGACAACACTCGTTTCAACACAGGGGAATCCTAATATCTTGACACCAAAGATATAATAAAAATCTATTTGTATTTAGCACCAGTGCTAGAGAAAGATGAAACATCACTTGCTTATACTTTAACTACAATTAAATTAAAATTCCAAGGTAAAATGGAACACGTGTCACCAGATGTCCCTGTTCTTAAACAAGATCATTACTATTTCCTGTTTAAAAGAATTTTAGTTCATTGCTTAGCCACATAATTACTTATTAATACTAATCCATCCATGATGCAAAGAGATGAGCAGCTAAATTATATGGGTTTATAACCTTTATTCTTCCCAGACTATTTATCTTATCACAGTAGCACTCTGAAGCCTCATGCAAACGAAGAGCCTGAATCCCCATTACTCTACAGAACTATGAGTGAAGCAACCCTGGTGAGGAAAAGGATGAAGCCTCTGATGATGGACAGAAAAGCCAGACAGAAGCATAGGGCCTCTATTAATGGACACTTTTATAACCATGAAGTGAGTTACAATTTCATTAATGTCATTTAAAATAATGCTATTGTGCTAACAATATCACTGAATGGAATTTACAATTCAAACTTAAATACTATCAGCTATACTACTGCTATTATTACTGGATACTCTCTCTTTATTTGGCGTGAAATTGTTTTGCTGGCTTACTTCATTATTCACTGAAACATAATCATATGAAGTAGATATTATTCTTTTCCCTATTTTACATATGAGTTAACTGAGGTTCACAGTTGTTCAGTCACAGTCATGTCCAACTCTTTGCAACCCCATGGACTGCAGCACTCCAGGTTTCCCTGTCTTTCACCATCTCCCAGAGTTTGCTCAAATTCATGTTTATTGAGTCAGTGATGCCATCCAACCATCTTATCCTCTGTCATCCCCTTCTCCTCCTGCCTTCAATCTTTCTCAGCATCAGGGTCTTTTCCAATGAGTTGGCTCTTCACATCAGGTGGCCAAAGTGTTGGAGCTTCAGCATCAGCCCTTCCAATGAATATTCAGAGTGATATCAAGATTGATTAACTGCTTTGATCACCTCAGATTCACAGAAATTCACAGAGGTTACACAATTTGTCACAGGTCACACTGCTTTTAAGTGAGGTGAGGTGAGGTGAAGTCGCTCAGTCGTGTCCGACTCTTTGCGACCCCGTGGACTGTAACCTACTAGGCTTCTCAGTCCATGGGATTCTCCAGGCAAGAATACTGGAGTGGATTGCCATTTCCTTCTCCAGAGGATCTTCCCAACCCAGGGATCGAACCCAGGTCTCCCGCATTGGAGGCAGACGCTTTAACCTCTGAGCCACCAGGAAAGCCCGCTTTTAAGTACCAACTCTGAACTCTAACCCAGCTTTGTCTGATGCCAGAACCCAAGTTCTTAACCAGCATGATTGGTGAACCCTAAGTGGCAGACCCTATGATACACACTGGAGATATACAGATGGCTCAGCTGGTGCGTGTCAGCATGGAGCTCAGCACTTGGGCAAAGAAACCAATACATCCATAAATGTCATTAGAATCATGTAAGTGCTACAAAAGATATTGGTTCAAAGTACATTCAAACATTAAATTTGAAATAAAAGGATTAAGTCAGCTATAGCCCTGTTTATTCTGATAAGTTAAATTCCTAATTCCAGGTCTTACACATATAATATACATATCACTTTTTACAGAAGTGCAATTATAGTTTATATAATTTGTATACTGATTTTTTCACTTAATATGTGTTGAACTTTTATGTGCCTTTCTGTAATATTTATAAGACATTTACTTGACTGAAGGTAAGAAATAGATCATTCTTTTCTAGAACTCAAATTTTTTATGTCATGTATTTAAGCAATCATTCATCCATTCATTTAATAAATACTTTAAAATCACTCTATGTGAGGCACCATTTTAAACTCTTTCACACAAAATATTAATTCATTCATCATAAGCTTTTTCCTTAGAAGTCTTTCTACCTTGTTCTTTCTTCCTCCCTTGGAAGGCTATCCATATGTCTCTTTGGAGACTGGTGGGGAGAAATCTCCCTTGTGAATTTTTGGTTCAAATTAGACATTTTTCTGTCTCAAGAATTTCCTCCCTGGCCAAAACATAGTATTGACAGTCCCCTACAGATATGCAACTACTGATAGTCCTGGTTTCTTCTCTTCAGAATTATGCTGTATGTCATCAGCACATGTAGGGTGATTTGTGTTAAGAAAGGCTGTGAAAGCCACATATTTCCAAATGAGCAGCTTCCAGATTGGTCCGCAGTACTAAGAATGAAATTGGCACTAGGTTGGCAGCACAGCATCATAATTAAAATTCTTGGTCTTTGCAGTTTGATGACTTGATTGCAAATTCTTGCTGAGCAAATAAAAAAATCTCAGTCTCTTAGCTTTCATCCTTCCTTCTTTATAAGGCTGTTCATGGGATTAAGTGGAATGAGGTGAATTTAGCACTTAGCATAGTGTCTGCACAAAAGAAGAACTCAGTTTACATTAGTGTCATTGCTGTCGATTGAAAGAGATCAAGTGAAACTAAAGATATTTCATACAAATGTCATTCACTACAATATAATAACTAGCAGAAAATGAAACCCCAAAACCCAAAGCACCCTATCAATGGGTATGCAATGATGGCTATCTAGGAATTTAAGTTGAAATAGTTGTAAGATATGTTTTTATATCATGAAAGCTCTTGATAATGCCAATATTGAATAACACACTTATTAGAGGCTTAGATTGTGATACATAGTCCCAAGGGAATATGTTCCAAGACCCCCCAGTGGATGCCTAAAACCAAGGATATACTGAATTCTATATATACTATGTTCATGCCTATACATACATACCTATGATAAAGGTTAACTTATAAATTAGGTAAAATAAGAGATTAACAACAATATCTAACAATAAAGTAGAATAATTATAATAATATCGTGTAAAAATGTTATGTATATGTGGTCTTTTCTTCTCTCTCTCTCAAAATATCTAGTAGTACTGTATTCGATTTTATAAGGGCAGGAGATGATAAAATGCCTATGATGTAATAAGATAAAGTGAGGTAAATGACATAGGCATTGTGACGCAGCATTAGGCTCCTAATGACCTTCTGACAATATATCAGAAGGAGGACCACCTGCTTCAGATTGTCCTGGACCATCAGGCTGTGATGAAGTTGGCAGATGTCTGTCAGAAGCAGACATTGTCAGTGGTTGGGGATCTTGGGCAGGGTGGAGTAAGAGGGTGCAAGATCTTAGCATGCCACTCAGAATGGCTTCCCTGGTGGCTCAGATGGTAAAGAATCTGCCTGAAATGCAGGAGATCCGGGTTCAATCCCTGGGTCAGGAAGATCCCCTAGAGAAGGGAACAGCAACCTACTCCAGTATTCTTGCCTGGAGAATCCTATGGACAGAGGACCCTGGTGGGCTACAGTCCGTGGAATTGCAGAGTTGGACACTACTGAGCAACTAACACTTTCAACACACTTTCTGAATGCCACACAGGGACTTCCCTGGCAGTCCAGTGGTTAAGACTTCGCCTTCCAATTCAGGAGGTGTGGGTTTGATCCCTAGTCAAGTAGCTAAGATCCCACATGCCTGTGGCAAAAGAAGAAAAAACATAAAACAGAAACAATATTGTAACAAAGTCAATAAAGACTTTAAAAGTGGTCCATATTAAAAAAAAAAAAAAAAAAGAGCACACAATTTAAAATGTGTGAATTATTTCTGGAATTTTCCATTTAATTTTTTCATCTCTTTCAGGATTTTATTTTAAAATAGGAATAAAATTATGAGTAAAAAATTTATGGTTATATGTTTCTTATAATTTATGGTGCATTACTAATCCTCAAGAGGGATGTGTCAGATTTATTGGATCATGGCAGCTGTCTACCAAATTTTATCTAAAGGGCCAACTATTGATTAGAGCAACTTGTGAGAAACATTGTTCTAAATGTTCAATTAGCAGCACTTTTACCCAAATCCTCAGTTGAGATATAAGCTGAATCACATGAAATTGCCAACATTGGACCATTTCTGACCGACTGAAAAGGAATGATTTCATATGGTTCAAATAAAAGCAATTTAGAACAATTACTCCCAAACAGGAGGGAATTTTGAAATCTTAAATTACAGTAAAGAATAGTATGATTATCTAATGAAAATATTTCAAACATTCTCAAATGATATTTTACCTAACTTACTCTAGAAACAATATAAAGCTGCTTAAAGGCATACATAGTATTCAACAACCAAGACAAAGAAAGTAAAAATAAGAAAGCAAAATTTTAAACTCATGATCTTGGATTTTTTGTGCAAAGGAAGGCCAGATTCAAGAGACAGACTCTTGTCAGTTTGTCACATACGTCCTTAAAATTACAAAAATCTTTTTTTTTTTTTTTTGTTCTAGACGTCAATTTTCACTCCAGCCTTTGGATCAGAAACTAAGGTCAGAGTAAACAGTAATATGAGAACTGAAGAAGTAATAAAGCAAATTCTCCAAAAATTTAAGGTAATCTTTATCAGTGAACTGAACTATAAATATCTTGTGTATAATTTAATTGTAAACACATAAATGGATTTTTCTGAAAAAGACATATAAGCATGTATATCTAAATTAAATATTCAGTTCCAAAAAATTCTTTCCTATGTATAGTTGACCCTTGAAAAACACCTGTTTGAATGCCATGGGTCTATTTAAATATGGATTTTTTGTTAACTTTTAATTTTGTATTGGAATATAGCCAATTAACAATGTTGTGATAGTTTCAGGTAAATAGCAAAGGGACTCAGCCATATATATTCATATATATGGATTTTTTTCTTCAATGCATATATTACTGTTTACAATAATGGTTGGTTGAATCCATGAATGCAGTCCCGAGAGTACAAAAGGCCAACTGAGGGACTAGAGTATATGTGGATTTTGGTATCCACAGCAGATACCAAAAGGCAACTATATAACATCATTTAGTAACTGCACTGAGAAATTACCTTATCCCTGGGGAGCAAAGAAGATTTTATACATGAAAGTGAAAAATTAAAGAAGAAACAGATATATAATCTGGGTCTGGTTGGCTTAGAAAACACTAACAAAGAATTCATGTCTGTTCATTTTTTTCCATTGACAGATTGAAAATAGTGCCCAGGATTTTGCACTTTACATTATTTTTGCAACAGGAGGTAAGAAAACTTGCTTATTCTTACGTGACTGCATGTGTTGTCGTTTCCTGCCCATTAATAAGGCAGAAAAGCAGTTTACCTCTTTCTGTGGAAGAAAGGGAGGAAGGGAAGAAAGAAAGAAAAGAGGTGGAGTGTTTTACATTATTCATCCTTCACAGTTTCAAAGGAAGACAACCTAAGAATAAGGGATCTTAGAAGAGCTTAACACAAAAGACTTTGCTTGTTGGCCAGGCATTAAACTATATGAATGGTGATCAAAGAGCCCTGGAGAATAGGTGGAAGATTCCCAGGAATTGTAGGCATTTCAGTTGTTGATTTTGTACTCCTTTCTTTTTCACTTTCCTTTATCATTCTAGCTTTTGCTAGAGGCATCATTACATACCATTACTCCCTGATCTCATTGTTACCTCTTTCTTAACATTACCTTTCTGACACATTGTGGGAGTGTTCCCTCTTCCACAGTAGAGAAAAAATGTGCAGAACTATGTGGTGGGGTAAAAGTTAGCATCAGGACCTTGGGAAGAGACTCTGTGTGGGGTGCTAGGAGCAAAGAGTAAAAGATGATTAGAGAAACCCTAAGGCAATATTGAAGTGAAATTTTTGAAAGCCTTAAAATAGAAAACCCAGAAATAAACCCTTGCACCTATTGTCAATTAATCTATGACAAAAGAGGCAAGACTACACAATGTTGAGACAGTCTCTTTAACCCCATGTACAAAAATAAGCTCAAAATGGATTTAAGACCTAAATGTGAGATTGCATACTATAAAACTCCTAGAGGAAAACATAGGCAGAACACTCTCTGAAATAAATCACAGCAATATCTTTTTCAGTCTGTCTCCCAGCATATTGGAAATAAAAACAAAAATAAACAATGGGACCTACCTAAACTCAAAAGTTTTTTCACAGCAAAGGAAACAATAAACAAAACAAAACTATAGCCCACTGATTGGGAGAAAATGTTTGCAAATGATACAAGATTAGCCTCCCAAAATTGCAAACAGCTCATGATAACAGCATCAAAACAAACAGCCCACTCAAAAAATGGGAAGAGGACCTAAACAGACATTCCTCCAAAGAAGACATACAGACAACCAATAGGCACATAAAAGATGTTCAACATTGTTAATTATTAAACAAATGCAAATCAAAACTACAATGAGATATCACCTCACACCAGCCAGAATGGCCATCATTAAATCTGAAAATTTTTGAAGTTAAATTATAGAAATGGCTCAGATTGTAATTTAAGTGTCTGATCGCTTGAGCCAGAAATTGAATAAATAAAATAATATATTTTGATCCAGAATAACTATAAGAAAATGGAAATTGGACATCCACACATATATAAAATTGAAGTCATTATAAATTGAAAGCTTAAATATATATATATAAATTTTTGAAAGTTATGAGTGTGTGTGTATTCATTTTGGTTGTTTAGGAGAAAACTACAAGATAAAAATGCTGGACTGTATAAAATGTAAAAGATACAAACAAAAGATTATGAAGACTGTCAGATGAAAAATTAATACCTACAGTATCAAAAATTCTTGCAAAGTGATAATGAAAAGGCAACCAGTCCAATAAAAATACAAAGAAGTATGATAAAGCAGTTCAGAGAATAACAAAATAACCTGTAAATATTTTTAGGAAAGTCTAAAGCTTAAGGGAATGAAAGTATTAAAGGAAATGCAAAGGTCATGTACATTCATGATATTCAACCCACAATGCCATGTTATCTTTTATCTGATTCTACCTACTGGCTGGCATGGATAACAGTAAAAGAGTATGTTCATGCAATTCTGGTGAAGATCTGACTCCTACTTTCTTGGAACTCGTTTTAGCAATATTTATTAAAAATCTACAGTATACATATTCCTTAGCCTAGCAAATCCACTGGTGAGAATCTGTTTCACAAAAATCAAAGGACTATTACCTACAGATTTATATGCAAGGTTATTTATAATGATAGAAAGCTAAAGGCAATAGAAGAATGATTTAATACATGATTAACATGCAGCTATTATGAAATAAGTTAGATCTGTACCAGTTGAATGGAGGGAACTTTACAATACATATTTATTAAAAATGCAACATGCCTTTAAATGTATAGAGTATGACTTCATTTTTTAAAAAGAATTATAAATCTCTATTTAACTATGTGGTTTATATGAGTATATGATTAGGGAGAAAGTTATGGAAAGATAAATACCAAGCCATTAACATTGATTGCTTGGTTAGGGGATTGGGGAGATACAGAAAAGACAATGGGAAGAAGAAAAAGCATAAAAGAAAAAAAAATAAACTTTGATTTTTAAAAATGTGTACAATAAAAATAGCAAGTGTGATATGACCACTTTTATGTATTGTCTGTGTGTGTAGCTAAAGAGACGTATGCAGGAGCGTCCTCTCAAAGTGAAATGCTGCTTGTCTCAGAATTCTGGGATTCCAGGGAAGTTTTACTTTCTGCCTTGTGCTTTTCCTCATAATTACAACAGTGTATAAGGGTTTTTAACTTTACTGATGAATAATTAGGATAACTGACAAATATAATTGAATATATTTGAAGTGTACAACATGATTTAATATACATATACACTGTGGACTGATTGCCGTGATCAAGATAATCAACACATCTATGAGCTCACATAGTTAACTTTTTCCCCTTGGGCTAAGAATGCTTAATATCTACTCTCAGCAACTTTTAAGTGTACATTAGATCCTCAGAATTTATTTTCTAATAACTGAAAATTTGTACCCTTTGACCTACATAACCTCCTTTCCCCTCTCACAACAGGCATATTATTTTAAAATCAGAAAAAAATAGAATCCTATTTTTACTATAAAACTATAATTCTTTACATTTTACCTGTGAAAATCACATTTCTTATACATGAAATTTCTGATACACGAAATCCAGAACTGAAGGTATTCATAACTAAGACCTTTTTAGGGACTAAGAATAGGGAAAACAATGGAGCATAGAGCACCTGTTTGGGTAGTAATGTGTAAAATAGATTAATGTACTTTTAAAACCTTTTATCTGCTAAGCTCATGATCTATAACAGTGTTTCTCAAATTGAGGCACACTTCAGGATGACCTGGAGAGTTCATTTAAAATGCAAATTTTCAAGCCCCTCCAGATCTGAGGACAGTCTGGGAATACATATTTCTAATAATTATCCCAGGTGACCATGAAGTAAGAAACATTGTTTTATATTATCATGTGTAAAACAAATTGAGGATGCAAACTCAAGTTAACATAAGATGTAAAGTTCCAAAGAGGGGTCTGCCGTATGACCCAGCAATCCCACTGCTGGGCATACACACTGAGGAAACCAGAACTGAAAGAGACACGTGTACCCCAGTGTTCATCACAGCACTATTTACAGTGGCCAGGACATGGAAGCAACCTAGATGTTCATCAGCAGATGAATGGATAAGAAAGCTGTGGTACATATACATGATGGAATATTACTCAGCTATTAAAAAGAATGCATTTGAATCAGTTCTAATGAGGTGGATGAAACTGGAGCCTATTATACAGTGTGAAGTAAGTCAGAAAGATAAACAGTAATACAGTATACTTACACATATATATGGAATTTTAAAAGATGGTAATGACGACCCTATATGCAAGACAGCAAAAGAGACACAGATATAAAGAACAGACTTTTGGACTCTGTGGGAGGAGAGGGTGGGATGATTTGAGAGAATAGCGTTGAAACATGTATATTGCCATATGTGAAACAGATGACAGTCCAAGTTTGATGCATGAAATAGGGCACTCAAAGCCAGTGCACTGGGACAGCCCAGAGGGATGTGATGGGGTGGAGGTGGGAGGGGGGTTCAGGATGGGAACACATGTACACCCATGGCTGATTCATGTCCATATATGGCAAAAACCACCACAATGTTGCCTTCAATTAAAATAAATCAATTAATTTTTATAAAAGAGGATTCTGGTGGGTTAAGGAGAGGAGCTGAATTATCGAGGTTCCCCATTGCTTCAGAAATCATAGAGGAATTAAAGTAGCAAACACTGATTTTGTGGGCACAGTAATGAATCACTAGTTGTGGGGAAGCTGGCCTTCTAAGTTCTGGACCCTGCCTTGCATTTTTTTCTGGAGAAATCCAGTCCAGAGGACGAGAACAGTTCTGACCCTTGGAACTTTTAAAAGCCCAAAGAAACACATGATACCAGAGAGGGGCCTAACTGGTCTACCTTTTCCCCCTCAGTCTACTTCAACAGAGCAGACAATTCTTTAAGTGTAAGTCAGACCATGTCACACCTCTTCTCAGGTCCTCCAATGGTCTCCCTTCTCACAGCAAAGTCAGAATCTTTGTGCTGGCCCCATTAGCTCTTCTCTTCATCATTTAAAAGCCTTCTCCTCATCTCCATACCAGCCACCTTGTTCCGTAGGCACTCTTCGACGTCTTTAGGCATGCACTGACTTCATGGGTGCTCAATTTACTTACTTATTCTTTTGACACACACTTCCCCTAAATAGCTTCATGATTCCTCTCTCATCTCCTTCAGGTCTTTGCTCAAATATGACATCTTCGGTGAGGGCTTCCTCAGCCATTCTATCAATAATTTAAAACTTTTCACTTGCTTACACATAAGTACACACATGCACACTTTCTACCCTCTTCCTTGAGTAATTTTCCCCCTGAATACTTATCACTATATGTGATAGGTTTTATTGCTGTACCTTCTTTATCACCATCCTCTCCATGAGTGTAAGGTCCATGAGAGAAGTGATTTTACTCTGCTTTTTCTATAGTGAGCCCAGCACAGAGAACAAGGCCTGGTACATAGTAAGAACTCAAAAATTATTTGAGGAAGGAAGGAGGAAAAAAAATGATTGTAAGGGCACTGTGTCCTGTTCATGCTTCATTCTGATAAAAATGAAATCACAGATGTGAAACTACTTAGGCAAAAAATTAGAAATATTTTGTAGTAGAAGTGTTTATAATTTTTGGAAATTTGAAGTTCTGGGAATATACCAAATTGGAAGTTGTTTTCTTTCTCATGTCATTATTATGGCTGAATGGATGAAGCCAATAGATGAATGAAATAATAAAAAATACTCTTAATGTAAATAACAATTGAGAATATATTTTTAAAGAAAATCCAAAGATTGGATGTGGGGTGAGAGGGAAATGAAAAATTGAAGATAATTACAAAGTTTTGGATCTGAGCTACTAGAAGAATAGAATTACATTAATGGAACTAGGAAAGATCAATAAATAGTTATTGAATAAATGTTTTTAGGTTTTGCAAAGGCATAAATGGGATGGCAGATTTGTCTGAACAACCAAACCAAAGGCAAGGTTAGAATTCTGAGATGGAAGTCAAATCCCAAAGGATACCAAGAGAAAGTCTATTTTTAGTTCACTTAAATATTTTAATTTCAACTTGCTTTTTCGAGTGAGTAAACCAACTCCTCTTCTTTATAGGTTTTACAAAGTAAGTAGAAGAAGCAAAATGAATGGACAAATTATGTTCCTTTTTTTTCTCTCAGATGGCCTCCTGACTGTAGCTGATTCTTATTTTCATTTGCAGAGCAGAAACGGTTAAAGAAGACAGACATTCCGCTGCTGCATAGACTCCTACAGGGACCATCCAAAACAAATGCTCGCATTTTCCTCATGGATAAAGATGCAGAAGAAATTAGCAGTGATGTATGGATGCCATTGCCCTGAATCTGTCTTTGAGCTCTCCTGACCCAGTATCTCTCACACAAATGCTCTACCTTTTTGTTTTTTCTTTCAGGTGGCTCAGTATATTAACTTTCTTTTTCTCTCCTGGAATCCATCCTTCAAAGATTAAAAGAAGAAGAAAAAAGAGAGATCCAAAGAACAGTAGCAAAGTAAGTCAAGAGCTTGCACACTCGGTGCTTGATTCTTTAGTAGGTTCAATGCACGAAGTGTGTCCAATGGTTAATACTCTTTTTCTCCTTATTTTCAGATTCAGTACAGAAAAGGCAATCATATTGAAATATCTTCAAAGTAAACGGGTAATAAAAACAGAGACAACAGTTTAGCAGTACAAGTCACTATTGCTAAGACACTTCAGCAAAATTAGAAGGTTTTAGTACTATTTCAGTGCATAAATTCTATACTTGGTTAGAAAACAATATGTGAACTTGAATCTATAGGAAATTGAATGTAAGGCTTGTCTGTCTCTGAAGTGAAGAGGTTAGGTAGGATTCACAGTTGGACTAAAAGAGACTTGAATTTAGTTTCAGTAACTAAAATAAGCTTGGATACTATGTATTCCAAATAGTTTTTAGAGTAAAACACTCAGTGAACTTGAATTTAAATGGTATCTTAAGATACCATGTAGTTTAAGCTTATTTAACTTCAACTGTCAAGAGAACTATCATCAACTAGCTCTCAGAAAATTTTCAGAAGCAATAGCTTCCGGCTCTTGAAATAAAATATCAGCCCATTATTATCCCACCAAGAAATCTGATGGTGATGGTATTTCACAGTTTCTTAAACTCTAGCCTTTTCATAAAACCTAGGAATGTCTTTGAGTCCTTTGAGCTATCTATAACATCAGAGCTACCTGTCCTTTGGGACAGAAAACATTATGGACTCTGTTAAGAAATCCAAATCATAATTCTCTCAACCCGAGCCCTTCTTTTTTTCCCCCTCTGTTCTACTGATGAATTTCAAAAATGTTCTTAAGATTTTTCTTAAGTCAATTGAACTAGTTTTCTTTAGTTTTCCAAACAAACATATCACAGAGATTTAATGTATTTCATCAGCTAGGCTAAGACTTGATCCATGATAACCATTTGTTGCTGAATGATACAGAAGATGATGCGAAGCTGTGGGATCTAAAGTTGGGCAGGAAATCTCGAGCTCTGTTCTTTTTCTCCAAAATAACCCATTCTACAAGGCAGGGCTCAGGGTCCTTCAAGTCCACTTCACCAGTCTGAAAAATCACTGCAAATGCCACAAGTATCACCTGTGATTCTACTTATGAACTCTGTATTAAAATGGAGATTCACGCAGCTTTTTTCCATTCTACTACTAGTTCTATTTGCATTCCTCATAAGCATGGGACTCAATGGACTCATGAACTCAATGGACATGAACTTGAGTAAACTCCAGGAGTTGGTGATGGACAGGAAGGCCTGGCATGCTGCAGTCCATGGGGTCGCAAGAAGTCGGACACAACTGAGTGACTGAACTGAACTGAATAAGTATTGGATTAAATTGATTGTATTACACATACTATAGGATAAGGTTGAGTGTAGTAAACCCAGTTGGAAGATCAGTTATCAAAATATGAACATGTTTAAGACAAAGTATTACTTCCCAATGTTACCAAATCCCAAACTGGATGAAAGTGTGCTATGAACTTTTCAGTCCTAGGAAATCTCCTTTATTGAATAAGACAGTGGCTTGCATCTTTATCCTTTTATCTGTGAGTTAATAAGTAAGTCTCAACTCACTAAAATTAAGCAAATGTAGTGGTTAAAACTCAGTATACTCAAAACTACTTATTTAAAGTAGTCTCAAGTATCTGCCATAGACATGACAAAAGATTCATCTTTAATATCTTCAAAGTCTACAAAATGGAAAAAAATAATAATAAGTAAGAAACATGGTTTGAAAAGTAAAATTGCAGAAGAGAAAATGCAGATAGCTACTAAGTGTGTGGGAACAGTTGTATCTTAATAATGATCAGTGGTATTAGTCTGTGTCTAATGAGGAGAGAGAAATCACACAGTCATTTAAATGGGGGTTGTAATTTAATATAAAGAACTATTTAGCTGTGATGATAGGAGAGTAACTATAAAAATGGAAGGGAACTCTAAAGGATACCTAGTCTCAGGAAAAATACCCAACTAAGGAAAAGCTTGGAGTAAGGAGTTGAAATGCACTGAAGAAGGTGTGGCTGCAGCCCACTGCAGAGAGAAAACGTCCTCTGCTGCCAGGACACAGTAGGGCCATACGCGTAGGATAAGCAGGACCAACCCTCTGGAGTGTGGATCCAGTGGGCAAGTGAGCACAGCAGCTGCTCTGTGGGCGCAAGGCCAGATCACACAGTGTCGGTGTCTGGAGGGCTGCAGGAAAGAAAGTCTGGAGAACAGGTAAGCTGAGGCTGAGGGGTAGGCACCCAGATGAAGCCTGGGGCGCTGCTGCCAGTGCTGCTGGGACTGTGAGCTTCGGGAACCATCTCTGCAGGAACCTAGTACAACTCTGTGTATGCCGTGCGCTGTGGCATCTTTGAGGCTGCATGGGACAGAGATGGGGCAAGTGGCTTACTAGATGGTCAGCCCCACAGAGCACTCTCTGGGAGCGAGCACCAAGTGAGAAGGTGTGGAGAGTAATGATCTGAATGGGGTCGCACAGAGTCGAACACGACTGAAGCGACTTAGCAGCAGCAGCAGCAGAGCGCAGGACTGTAAGGGGCTCCAGGCTGTGCCACCACAAACCAAATCAAGAGCTACAAAAGGGGTTGCGGGAGCAAATGCTGAAAAGAGCTGTACCCCACAGGCAACTAGCGCTGAAGAAACCATTCTGGGAGGGAGGAGCCCCGGAGGAAGAAAGTCAGCTTCCTGGGAACCTGGCATGCCAGCCCCTACGAATTAGGAAAGACCGGCTTCCTCCCGCAGTGCTTCTCCAGCGCCCTCTACTGGCTAAGCATGATATCATGTAGGCTGCAAAGAAAGCGTATTTCAGTGCTCTCTCCTGCTGCAGCTGGGGCTCTAGTAAAGCCTAGCCTGAAAATTAAATAATGGTTTCCACGTCCAGTTTCACATAGCGAACAACAAAAAGTGAATTTGTAACAGAGAGGCAATAAAATAACTGGTATGTCAACAAAATGCAAAGTAAGAAAGTGAATTGTTCTATAAAAAAGATGAAAAAATGATGATATTAAATACTCAACAAACTACAGTGAGATGTACTGTACTCAGTTCTTAGACTATTGGCTTTCCCTCATGGCTCAGTGGCAAAAAATCTGCCTGCTAATGCAGGAGACCTGGGTTTGATCCTTGGGTTGGGAAGATCCCCTGGAGAAGGAAATGGCAACGCACTCCAGTATTCTTGCCTGGGAAATTCCATGGACAGAGGAACCTGGTGGGCTACAGTCCAAGGGGTCATAAAAAGAGTCGGACATGACTTAGTGACGAAACAACAAAAGAGATACAAATGAATATAATTTCCTTGAGAGCAAATTTAGCAGTAAGTTCACTCTATAATTTTACTTGTAGGATCTTATATGAAAATAATCAGATGTACAAAGACACTATGTAAAGATGACTATTATTTATTGTGATAAAAGGAAGTAAATAGCCTGCCTAATGTTCAAAAATAGAAAAAAAGATTAAAGAAGGAAAAACAGTCACCCATAGAATGTTAATGCAGCTCTTAAAATTGTTTTCTAATAAATTTTAATTATAAGAGTAAATTCTCCTTATGTTAAGATAATATAGATACAAATATCCAAAAGTGTACTATCTGTAATATAGATGTTTTTATATGAATATAAACTATTACTGTATATATACATGTATGTATGTAGTATATATACCACAAACCAAAAGCATGTTAAATGTGGTTATATCTGATTTGTAGAATAAGGTATGGGTGATTCATATTTTTCATATTTGTTTATCTTATTAAATAATCTATAATGAACATGTATTACTTTTTAAACCAGGAAATAGAAAATGTATGACTAAAAAGTTACCAACAAAAAAGTAGCAAGTACCTTCAATCACAGAGTTCTACTAGAGGCAAAAAAAGGCAAATAAACTCTTCAAGTGAGACATTAACATCACTGCAGTGGTAGTTTTGAACATGTCTCTGAAGGCTTTGATACTCTGCCTTTCAAGAGACAGAGTCTAATCCTCCTCACCTTCCAGTGGGCTGGACTTAGGGACTCACTTTTAAGGAACAGAGGAGAGCAGAAGTGCCAGGCTGTAAGGCAACTGGGTCATGAAAGTCACTGCGGTGTCCTCCTTGCTTCTCCTCTTGGATTGCTTGCTTTGAGAGTGCCAACTGCCCCATCCAGAGGAACCCTGGGGAAATCGAGGCGTCCCCTCCACAGTCCACAGCTGTGTGAGCAAGCCATCAGCTCACCCCAGTCAAGCTTTCAGATGACTGCAGCCCTGTCTAAGAGCTTGCCTGCAACCTCATGAGAGACCTGAGCCAAAACAAAAGGAAAAAAACAGCTATACCACTCCTGGATTCCTGATCCTCAGAAAATGTGTGAGATACAAAATGTTCGTGGTAATATCTTGCTACATTTTAGGATAAGTTGTTACATAACAATAGATAACTGATATAATTTCTGAGACAAAAATCTGTTCATTTCAGAGACATAGTTCTGTCATACAACAATATAAGCTTTTGTAACAGAACTACTCATCTTTGTTTTAAATGGTCCAAATATTTCACTACCAGTTATATATTAGTTCAAATTCAGTTCTAGATAACGTTAAACTTCTTGATGGTAGAGGTCCTGTCACATTCATCTTTGTATAGTTTGCTGTATTTAATATTGTGCCCTTTGTATAGGATGTGCTCAATCAAAGAACTGAATAAATTAATGAAAGAATAAAAGAATGAATGAATAAATTGTCTAAAATATTTTTATAAAATCCCCTGTAAGTATGCTTCCTTTTTCACAAATCTGATCTAGTAGCTAAAAATATATAGAAACTTTTCAAATGGTTATTCTCTAATATGGTGGTGTATTTTATTATCTCTTGACAGTATGAAATATACAGTTAAGCAGTGTTGCTATGGAATTTTGTTTAGGGTTGTTCCACATGGCTTCAAGCACTGAAGGAGAAACAAGTACATTTGCAAGGCAGTTGATGAGGTGGAAAAGATGGCAGATGTATCTATTATACTGAGATATCTACATATGACAGGAAAAAAGGAATAGGATGCTACTCAAGAGGGCAAAACCCTTCAACAGCATCCATTTGTCTTCTAAATAACAGCTAACCTATTAGACTGAGACATTTGAAACTGTCCGTATTTGACCTACAAAGCCAACAGTTTCATATTGTTCAAACTAACCTCACTTAGCATTTGTCAAGCACTATTTTAAGTGCCTTCCATAGTTCAACTCATTTAACGTTCATTATACTTTCAACAGGATATTAACCTTCAAGTCCAACTGTAAAGATGAGGAAAGTAAGTCATGGAGAGATTAGGAGGTTTGCTAAACTCTTTAGTAGAAGACCCAGAGAAGGCAATGGCACCCCACTCCAGTTCTCTTGCCTGGAAAATCCCATGGACGGAAGAGCCTGGTGGGCTGCAGTCTATGGGGTCGCACAGAGTCGGACACGACTGAAGCGACTTAGCAGCAGTAGCAGCAGAAGACCAAGGCTCTAGAATCCTTGGTTCTACAGCTCCAGAATCCACACTATTAACTACAAGAGTATATCAGTTCAGTTCCATCACTCAGTCATGTCCGACTCTTTGCGACCCCATGAATCGCAGCATGGCAGGCCTCCCTGTCCATCACCTACTCCTGGAGTCCACCCAAACTCACGTCTATTGAGTAGGTGATGCCATCCAACCATCTCATCCTCTGTCGTCCCCTTCTCCTCCTGCCCTCAATCTTTCCCAGCATCAGGGTCTTTTCAAATGAGTCAGCTCTTTGCATCAGGTGGCCAAAGTATTGGAGTTTCAGCTTCACAATCAGTCCTTCCAATGAACAACCAGGACTGATCTCCTTTAGGATGGACTTGTTGGATCTCCTTGCAGTCCAAGGGACTCTCAAGAGTTTTCTCCAATACCACAGTTCAAAAGCATCGATTCTTTGGCACTCAGCTTTCTTTATAGTCCCAACTCTCACATCCATACATGACCACTGGAAAAATCATAGCCTTGACTAGATGGACCTTTGTTGGCAAAGAAATATCTCTGCTTTTTAATATGCTATCTAGTTGGTCATAACTTTCCTTCCAAGGAGTAAGTGTATTTAATTTCATGGCTGCAGTCACCATCTGCAGTGATTTTGGAGCCCCAAAAAATAAAGTCAGCCACTGTTGCCGCTGTTTTCCCATCTATTTGCCATGAAGTGATGGGACCAGATGCCATGATCTTCGTTTTCTAACTGTTGAGCTTTAAGCCAACTTTTTCACTCTCCTCTTTCACTTTCATCAAGAGGTTCTTTAGTGGTTCTTCACTTTCTGCCATAAGGGTGGTGTCATCTGCATATCTGAGGTTACTGATATTTTTCCCAGCAATCTTGATTCCAGCTTGTGCTTCTTCCAGCCCAGCGTCTCTCATGATCTACTCTGCATATAAGTTAAATAAGCAGGGTGACAATATACAGCCTTGACATACTCCTTTTCCTATTTGGAACCAGTCTGTTATTCCATGTCCAGTTCTAACTGTTGCTTCCTGACCTGCATACAGATTTCTCAAGAGGCAGGTCAGGTGGTCTGGTATTCCCATCTCTTTCAGAATTTTCCACAGTTTATTGTGATCCACACAGTCAAAGGCTTTGGCACAGTCAATGAAGCAGAAATAGATGTTTTTCTGGAACTCTCTTGCTTTTTCGATGATCCAGGAGATGTTGGCAATTTATCTCTTGTTCCTCTGCCTTTTTTAAAAAACAACTTGAAAATCTGGAAGTTCACAGTTCACGTATTGCTGAAGCCTGGGGCGTCACCCTAAATTGTTGCTGCTGCTAAATCGCTTCAGTCATGTCCGACTCTGTGCGACCCCATAGACGACAGCCCACCAGGCTTCTCTGACCCCCACCCTCCAGGTTCCTGGGATTCTCCAGGCAAGAATACTAGAGTGGGTTGCCATTTCCTTCTCCTTCACCCTAAACTACACACCTTCAAATGGCAGTCTGTCTGTCTTCATTTGTAGTAAAGAAATAATAGTTCCTACTTCATTATACAGTTGTAGAAGTTACAGGAATAATACATTAAAGGCTGACACTTTGCATGTAAGAGTGTATGATAAATACTAGCTATTGTTATAACTAGGCTTCCCTGGTGCTTCAGACAGTAAAGAATCTACTTGCAATGTGGGAGACCCGGGCTCAATCCCTGGGTCAGGAAGAACCCCTGGAAAAGGGAATGGGTACATCAGTATTCTGCCTGGAGAATTCCATGGATGGAGGAGCCTGGCAGGCTACAGTCTGTGGAGTAACAAAGAGTTGGACATGACTTTTCTACTAATACTTTTCACTGTTGTAACTAAGCTACAATGTGTTCCCACGCAGCATTGTAACTTAGGCTTTCACTGAGTCTTACTACTTTACTCTTGTCTTAAAACCCACCACGTACATTTTCTAGTCATTGGCCAGGGTCCCTTCTTCCATGGACTCTGTCTCTGGGGTAATGTGTGATCTCAAACCCCTGGGTTTTACCTTATCAGTTAGTTCTGCTCTTGTGACACTGGACATGTGAAATCTGCCCATTATTACAATTCCTCATGTGATTAGATCTTGTTTAAATTCATTAGTGATCTGGTCATATCATATTCATATCATTCCCTGCAATACCTAGCACAGTTTATTGAACATAATAGATACTTCAATGTTTTTTGGATTTAATTTGCTAATATATATATGAACACATTGAAATTACTAGAGTGAGGAAAAACTGAAATCAAGTATAGAGCACTGAAAAGAGCATTAAATATTTTCTCTAATCAAAACCGTTCATTTAGTAAGCACTAAAATATCACTGCTTTTTTTTTTTAAACTTCATTACACACAAATAATCATCTGGAAAACTAAGTCCAAAGAATAAGTTCTTTATGTCTTTCTCCCAGGAGTTCTGGGGGAAAAAACTGCTGATACATATCATCATTGAAAGTTCAAGTTAATACAAACATATTGGGATTCCTTGGTGACAATGTCAGCATCACATATCCAGGGTAAAGATGAACGAGAATACTGTTACGAAAGTAACTTTCTTACAAAACCATTTCATTCAGCTCATCAATAATTGTTTTCAGTAGTGGTATGATAGAAACCCTAGGTGGCACTTTGGATCTTTTTCATTCCAGAAACCCAGCAGCCAGGTCCCAGCTTGATGTGGCATGTGGCAGCCCATTATATCCACCTGAGACCTTTGAAAGCCACACATCCCCCCAGCCCACCGCCCTGCCCTTGAGTTGATATCTCCATTGCTGCTTCTGAGAAGTAGAAAGTTTATGAGGAGAAAAGAGGTTGCAGAAGAGTTGCAATAAGTAGATTTCTCTGCTGAGTAAGAAACTAGAGATTTAGTCTAGATTGGTGAGTATTCCTGAGTAACATTGTGAGAAGATGAAAACTGACACTATTGATTTTTATTCTGAGTATTAAACATGCATTTCATTATTCATGAAAAAACAAAATGCAGTTCTCAACAAAGATTCTACGATGACATTTTCTGGAATCATTTAGCCTCCCAAAAGAAGCTGGCACTTTTCAGTCAGTTTGGACCCCTAAAAAAAATAAATAAATAAAGCAAATAAGCCCATCAGTGAGAAACAGAACACAGCTAAACAGCTCTGATCCCCAAATAGAAAATCTTTAAGACTTCCCTGTTGCATGGCTGAGATATATCCTAATATGCCCACAACTCAAGGTCTTAGAATAGAATTGCTCATAGGCCTAGTCCGTTAGTTTAAGAACTTAATTCATTGCAATGACACCTACGTTCAAGACCCTAGATTTGGCATAAAGAAAAATTGGCTTCCTTCTCACTAAAGTATGGTACTCTTTTGCTGCAGAGTAAAAATGAACAATCAACATCAGCTTCACATTGCATTTTAAAACAGCTCTAGGGTAATCCCATATTACATAGGTACTCAGTCACTGAGTTGTGTCCAACTCTTGGAAACCCCATAGACTGCACCCTGCCAGGCTCCTCTGTCCATGGAATTCTCCAGGCAAGAATACTGGAGTGGGTTGCCATTTTCTTCTCCAGCGGATCTTTCTGACCCAAGGATGGAACTCGAGTCACCTGTGGCTCCTGCTTTGCCAGGAATATTCTTTACCACTGGCCACCTGGGAAGCCCATGTGTGTGTGTGTGTGTGTGTGTGTGTACATACACATGTATCTTTTAAAAAATATTTATGTATTTATTTGGCTTGCCAGGTCTTAGTTGGAGCACACAGATCTTTAATCTTCATTGCGCCATGCAGATTCTCAGTTGCATCATGTAGGATCTAGTTCCCTGACCAAGAATCAAATCCAGGCCCCCTGCTTTGGGAGCACAGAGTCTTAGTCACTGACCACCAGGAAAGTTCTCCTATTTATTCCTTTTCAGATTCGTTTCCATTATAATTTATTATAATACACTGAATATATTTCTCAGTGCCACACAGTAGGTCCTTGTTTATCTATTTTATACACAGTAGTATGTATATATTAATCTGGAACTCCTAGCTTATCTCCTTCCACCCCCTGCTATCCCCTCTGGCAATCATTGTTTGTTTTCTATGTCTGTGAGTCTATTTCTCTTTAGGAAATACATTCAATTCTATCATTTTTTAGATTCCACATAGAAGTGATACGGTATGCTGTCTGTCTTTCTCCACCTGACTTACTTCGCCTTGTATGGTGATTTCTAGGCCCATCCGTGTTGCTGCAAATGACATTACTTCACTCTTTTCATGACTTAGTAATATTCCTGTGTGTGTGTGTGTGTGTGTGTGTGTATCACATCTCCTTTATCCATTCATCTGTTAATGGGTATATTTATGTTGCTTCCATGTCCTGGCTATTGTAAATAGTGCTGCTATGAACTGCAGTGCATGTATCTTTGAAAAATTAGAGTTTTCATCTTTTCTGGCTATATGCCCAGGAGTGGGGTTGTGGGGTCGTGGTAGGTCTACTTTTAGTATTTTTAAAGGAAACTCCATACTATTTTCTTAGTGGCTGCACCAATTTACATTTCTACCAATAGTGAAGGAGAGTTCCTTTGTTTTCTTTCCAGCATTTCTTATTTGTAGACTTTTTAATGAAGGCCTTTCTGAATGGTGTGAGATGATACCTCACTGTAGCTTTGATTTACACTTCTCGATAATTAGCAATATTGAGCATCTTTTCCAGCTAGCCATTTGTATGTCTTCTTTGGAGAAATATCCATTTAGGTCTTCTGCTCATTTTTTGATTGGGTTATTTGGTCTTTTGATATGAAGCTGTATGAACTGTTTGTATATTTGGAAAATTAATCCCTTGTCAGTAGCACTGTTTGCAAATATTTTCTCCCAAGTCCATATGTTGAACATATAAGGAGGCTACTAACCTATCATCCAACTGAACTTTGGAATAAATATTGCTTGTCTATTTCTCCACATCCTGTGACATACTTTTCAAGACTCTACATTCTACAATATAGCAATTTGCCAACATCCTTGCATCTCTTTTGAAGTCCCAATTCAATAAAAGTAGCAATATACCAGAAAGAATAAAGCCTATTGAAAAACCCACCATCAGTGTAAGAGCTATTGATGAACTTCTGAAAAATAAAGTCATATGATATTAATCAACATCTCAAAATGCAGAGATAGGAGCTCAGAATAGCAACATGTAGAGATATTCCAGCAGTAAAAGACCAGAAAGTCATTGATTTCTGAGCTTTTTCTGTTCTTACCTGCTGCTTAGTCCATTTTTTAAAGCTTCCTTAGGATTTCTGAAATCACTACTATCTTTTCAATATACTATTTTTACTTGTTATCCAGAATTTGACCATATTATTTACAACTAAAGAATTCAAGCTAACATACCAGCTAAAAAATAAAACTGTGTAAATATATGGATAAAATAATAATTTAAACGCATAAGGACACCAAAAGTTTTTCTCCTGGGTGCCCATTCTGAAAAAATACATAAATATATTACATACTTAAGAATTTAGCCCAGAAAAACTTAAAAGAATTCAAGAAAAAACATAAAATGGAATTTTAGAAATAGTCCATTTTACCCAAAGTTATACTAGGAAGAGGGGCTTCCCTGATAGCTCAGTTGGTAAAGAATCTGCCTGCAATGAAGGAGACCCGGTTGGATTCCTGGATCAGGAAGATCCCCTTGAGAAGGGATAGCTAATCACTCCAGTATTCTTGGGCTCCCCTTGTGGCTAAAGAATCCACCTGCAATGCAGGAGACCTGGGCTCAATCCCTGGGTTGGGAAGATCCCCTGGAGAAGGGAAAGGCTACCCACTCCAGTATTCTGGCCTGGAGAATTCTATGGGCTAGTTCATGGGATTGCAAAGAGTCAGACAACTGAGTGACCTTCACTTCACTTCACTTCACACTAAGAATAAACTTTCCATGGATAGTTAATTCTAGAAATAACTAGGTCCAAACTGAAAGAGTAAGTCAGAGGACTTTTCAAATATAGTTTTAAGATGATAGAATATTCTATTACAAAAACTGTATGATTAAGACCTGATATAACTTAGTGGTGTGATGAAAGCAGATGTTTTGTTTGTCAATATGGAAAAAGAAAGGTAATTAGAACCTCTCAAGAAAGAAGGATGTATTAGGAAATCATAGTCCAAATATGTAAAACTAAACAAATGTGGCATATTTTCTGCATTTGACAATAAGAAAAAAAGACTTCATTTAATATTGGTATTTTTTAAGCAATACCGGATAAGTTGTTGAATTAATCCATTCATCATATGGCTGTAAATAACATTAAAGTTAAATGCACTATTGAATATACTATTTATTGGTTTCCAGTTGTTAGCATCAACCTATTGACAAACTGTATACTCCTTGCACTTTGGAGAAGGGCAGCAACCCACTCCAGTATTCTTGCTTGGAGAATTTCCATGGATAGAGGAGCCAGGCAGGCTATACAGTCCATGGAGTTGCAAAGAGTCAGACACAACTGAAGCAACTTAGCACACATACACCTTACATTAACAAAGCAGGATAAACAAACCTAGGGTGTGTGGAAATAATGGCATAGCTTTAAAAAGGAAAGCTGGCAAGGAAATTGAAGGAAATTTAGATGTTAATTATCTTGTGGAAAATCACTAGATGCTGACTGAAGTGTAAGAACCAAGGAAGAATAAAATCAATAAAAGAAAAACACTTTACCTAAAAATATATTAAAGTCTACGAGTGGTATTGTTGAAGTCAGTGTAAACACACTATATTCTTTAAGTGATAGCAATATTTTAAGTTACTAAAGTAATAACACTAATCACTAGGAGTACTAATAGGGAAGATTTAAATTGCTTATCTTTTGGGAATGGGAAATGTACCCTGCTTTTCTGTCTGAACTCTTGCTTTACTCATGTTCATGTATTACTTATAAAAGAAACTAAATACAGTATCTCAGAATGACTTGATCCATATGATCTAAATATCACATTGCTTACTCTGATCCTTGGTTTTTCCCTAGAAATGCATCCCAGGATTGCAGTAGCTTTAATAGTAGACCCATCAAACTGTAAGCAGAGGCTACTTAAAACAGCAAGTCTTTTCACATGAACTTGTGCTGAGTCACAACTAAAAGCAGAGCACTGCTTTTTTATTATTAAATTTCATATATTATTTTTCAAACCATCATTTCAGCCTGCCCAAATTTCTGCTAATTCTTGTTAACCTTCTTCTATGTTATATTCTGTTGGCTGACAGATAATTATTTCAGGCTATAATTATCATTCCCCTGTGACCTGAATATTTTTCTTCTTAAAACTGCTGATGTCTGCAATTCACATTATTACCTCATGAAATAAGAGATTCCTTTTCTTTGGAAGATTTAAATTCACCTTGTATCATTGAGTTTCTTATTTTATTCCTTCTGTTTCATTCTTATTCTTATTGACATTCCAACATTAACTTCGGCTCACTTTTTTCTCCCTAGAATTTTCTTGCGTTCTGGTTTACTTCTCAGAATGTCTTCCATCTTGTCTAAAAATGTTTTAGACCAGTCATAGCTAGAAAGGCAGTCTTCAAGCCTGCCCACTTTATATTTTAGCAGGCAGAACAGGTTCACATAATTGACTATTCAAACAAAGAAAATGCCTGTAGGTCTCCGCAGCAGTAGGTCTAACTGGAAAATCTACAGACTGCTAACTGGGTAAGCCTCATCACCTCTAAGGCTTCACAAGTGGCACAGTGGTGAAGAACCACCTGCTAATGGAGGAGACACAGGAGATTCTCGTTCCATCCCTGGGTTGGGAAGATCCACTGGAGCGGGGCACAGCAACCCACTCCAGTAGTCTTCCCTGGAAAATTCCATGAATGGAGAAGCCTGGTGGGCTACAGTCCATGGGGTCACAAAGAGTCGGACACAACTGAGCACACACAGACTTAACTTGGGGGACTTTGGAGACTCCCAAAGCCACTAGGAATTATTCCTTTGCACTACAGTCAAACCTAGACCTCTTCCAAAAACAGAGACACACAAAGAGTCACACAAATTCTTGCTGATAAGATTCCAAGATATTATATTCCTATATTTTATATTTTTGATTATATAGTCCTATATTTTTGGCTAAGCCTATTCATATAACATAAACTTATTTTTTAATATTCCAGTTTTACTTTTTTTATTTAATGTCCCCAAATTCTTTCACTTCTTTTCATAATTAGGTTACTTTTCAATTGCTTCATTATTTTTGTTATTGTCCTTGGTTGCAACTTCTCGCTAGGAGTTAGATATATGAAAATATTGGGAGGGGACAGAGGACTAGTTTATGATTATCTACTTTCACCCTAAAGTGGTTCCTCAAGTGTTCTCCAAACCAGTTGCCTCAGCAGCTCCTGGGAACTTGCCAGACCCCACCCCAGATTTATTGATCTATTGATCAGAAATCCTGTGAGTAAAAAACACTGATTTTCTTTTAACGAGCCCTCCAAGCAACTCTGATGCACACAAATATTCCAGAATCACTGCCTTAGAATAATCATAAGGAGATAAACTTCATGAAACTTTATAGATGATGCATAATTACAGATAATAACCATTTTTTATCTGAAGAAGTTAATCTAGCAAATGATAGTTAATATGATATATTCTTCAGACAGCTCCTATTTGCTTCCTTAATATGTGGAGAAATCCTAAAGCAGAGAGGGAAGGGAGGAAATTTGGGCTTTTCAACCATTAAGATGAAGATTGCTGTTTGACAAAAAGTGTAGGAAAAAGCACCAGAAATCTTCCTATCATGCTATTGGTGAAATAGTTCCAGCAAGAAGTATTCCTGTTTAAGAGCAAGAGCATGTCAAGAAAATTCTCTAGGGAATTCTTAAGTACAGGCCTTTCTGAGAAAGCGTTTATGAGCTGACTCATTGGAAAAGACCCTGATGCTGGAAAAGACTGAAGGCATAAAGAGAAGGGAGTGACAGAGGATGAAATGGTTAGGTAGCATCACTGACTCAATGGACATGAATTTGAGCAAATTCCGGGAGATAGTGAAGGACAACGGAAGCCTGGCGTGCTGCAGGCCGTGGGGTTGCAAAGAATCAGACACGACTCAGCAACTGAACAAGAACAAGTGTTAATTATATTTATCATGTTGCAAATCATATCCTCATTTGTTTACCTCATAACTGATTGCTAGTTTGTACTTTTTGACCACCTTCTTCCCCATACAAACATATTACAATATTATTAACTATAATATATATAAGATATATAATAAAACTACAATAGTTGTTATTATTATTACTGTTGTTACTCAGGTAGCAATGTGTTTTCTAAATACAAAATGTAAAAGGGCTTTAAAATGAGAAAATGGACATTTGTGACTGCTTTCATTTTGTGTATCAGCTAGTCTGGCAGTCAGCAAAGTTCTTATTGTGAACAGTCAGATATTTGGAACTCTGTAGTTCATTCAGTCTCTGTCAGAACTACTCAGATTTACAACTATTCAATTCTGCTGTTTTAAGAAGATGCGGACAACATGTAAATAAATGGGCAGGGCTGTGTGCCCACACAACTTTATTTACATAAACAGGGAGTGAAGCTAAGTTAGCCAGAGGGCGGTAGTTTGACTACCTTTTTGACAAGGCTATGAAAGTGAAAGTGAAAGGCTCTAAGTGGTGTCCAACTCTTTGCGACCCCGTGGACTATACAGTGCATGGAATTCTCCAGGCCAGAATACTGGAGTGGGTAGTCTTTCCCTTCTCCAAGGGATCTTCCCAATCCAGGAATCAAACCCAGATCTTCCAATTGCATGTGGATTTTTTACCAGCTGAGCCACAGATTAAGGCTATTGTTCAGTCACTAAGTGGTGTCTGACTCTTTGCGATGCCATGGCCTGCAGCACACCAGGCTTCCCGGCCCTTCACTATCTCTGGGAGTTTGCTCGAATTCATGTCCATTGAATCAGTAATGCTATCTAACCATCTCATCCTCTGCCTCCCTCTTCTCCTTTTGCCTTCAATCTTTCCCAGCATCAAGGTCTTTTCCAGTGAGTCAGCTCTTTGCATAACATGGCCAAAGTAAAGGAGCTTCAGCTTCAACATCAGTTCTTCCAATGAATATTCAGAATTAATTTCCTGTAGGATTGACTGGTTTGATCTCATAGCAGACCAAGGGACTCTCAAGAGTCTTCTCCCACCACAATTCAAAAGCACCAATTCTTTGGCTTAGACTATAGATATGTGACTTTTAACATAAGCATATGTACAGTTTAGTTGAAAAAGTAGAAAAGAGCCCACCGGATTCTTTACCAACTGAGCTAAGAGGGAAGCCCAGAAAAGAGCCACTGAAGGTAATTAAGGCATTTGTGAAAATTGTTACCTGTGGAAATGTTTCCCTAGGCCATTGCTAAACCCCAGCCTTAACTAACCCCAACCTGTTTTGACTGTAAAGGCTGCTTTATTTTATATATATATTTTTTAACCATATACTTGGATTCTTTTACTCAGACACTATAACCTACTATAACCAAATTTCTGTTTCTCACGTCATATCTGCAGGAGAACGGCCATTCCAGGTCCAGGAATTTACACGAATTTTCTGTGCCTCAGAGGGATAGTAGGATCACCATGATATTCTTAGAAATTTAAGTCACACAACTTTACCATCTTATGAAAAGTCATTTGCTTGTTAACTATATATGATTAGATTGATAACACAAAACAATTACCTGGTAGTCAGTTTAGTGGATATGCACAGACACTTTTTTCGGATCGTAGTTTCTCTTTCTATTCTTCAACCCCCTATTCTAATGACCTGCCACTGAGAAATACAATCCTTTTCACCTGGTTTCCTAGTTAAGCCCCAAACTACTTTTAGTGACTCTTTCTGATTGTGCCCCCAGAAATTTCTAAAACAAAGCTACAGCTTGCCCAGACAGGCCTTTAAACTGTTATTTGTTTCAAATTTCTCTGTATTTCCATGGACACCTTTTCTCTACAATGACCAGAGTCTTGCTCATCCTTCTTCCCCTCATCCCCAATCTGAAACATCTCAGTTCTGAGATCAATGACTTTCTGTTTTTCATGTCTCTTTTCATGTCTAACACATCTATTTTCTGCAAATGAACATAAATATTAGTGTATCTTCAACCAAAATACTTAGTTACACCAGTCCACTGAGACTGTGATTTTCTCCCAATCCATTCATGACTAGAACAGAGAATTTTTTTAAAACTTAATAACCCCTAAGAATGCTAAGAGAATAAACAAGGAAACAGGGATACCTCTTCTTGGAAACACGTTTCACTTTCCTCTGCTTGGCAGCATGTCTCCACCAGGTGAGCAAAATCCACAATAATTGATTGGAACTGCACCTCTGCTGCATTTAGTTTCTGCTTCACAAGGTTGCTGAGGAGTCTGAATAAGAAATGAGTGGCAAAAAAAATCAAGCACTCACTGAGTTCCTGAAGGCCAGCTTACAAACCTGCCTTACTTATTGAAAGCTGCACACCACCCATTCCTTTGCATAGGTCTCACTCTCAAGTTTAAAGGATCTGAAAATGACCTGATGTTCTCACAGTTTTCACAATGTCTATCTCCATCTTCACGTTTATTCGACATTTTTATTCAAGCACATCTCATCAATATACCTATTATAGTAAATTTGATTATCTTTATGTAATTGTTACTAAGACACATACTTTTTCCTATTTTTATAACATTGGGTAGAAAACAGGTTATACATTAGCTTTTCCTATAGTATCTTCTTATGAACAACATTTATCCTAAAAATCTAACTTCCCAATAAATATTGCATATATAACACACCTGGATGTTGAGGGCCTTTTATTGTTATTAATGATAACACATAAAGGGAGATAACACATATAATGGAGAAGGCAATGGCACCCCACTCCAGTACTCTTGCCTGGAAAATCCCATGGACAGAGGAGCCTGGTAGGCTGCAGTCCATGGGGTCGCACAGAGTCAGACACGACTGAGCGACTTCACTTTCATTTTTCACTTTCATGCATTGGAGAAGGAAATGGCAACCCACTCCAGTGTTCTTGCCTGGAGAATCCCAGGGACAGGGGAGCCAGTGGGCTGCCATCCATGGGGTCACAGAGTCGGACACGACTGAAGCGACTTAGCAGCAGTAGCAATAGCAGCAATGATAAAGCCAATACACTAATTTAAAACTTTAGTAGTTTGACAGTCAACTCAGATGTCTCTTACAGAGTAGCTTCCCAACAACTATATAAATGTCAGTGATTCAATTACTTTGAATATTCAAAATTATAACCTGGTGTCTGTCTATTTAATAAAATATGTTGTCTTTTTTTTTCTGATCAAGAAAGATTTAACTACAAAGAAAACAAGGTGTGAAGAGTAGGGAAAATGTACCTTAATCCATATTTTATTGCTTACCCCCCCCCAAAAAAACCTTTGCTTGGTCTTCATTTTCAAATTCAAATTGAAAACACCTAGTGGCCTTATTTGTGCTTGAACAGGTATAACAAAAAATATCTCAAAGCTTCAAGTAGCTATTTCTATGACACTCTAAACCAGGGATCCAACAAATATTAATATTTTAGGCTTTTTCTCCCAAGAGGGAAAATTAAGGATATTATATAAGTCTTCTATCACAAGACAGCTTATCCAAGTGGTGCCCACAGGACCCACAAAAACAGCCCTGGCCAGATGGCCATAGAACGCTCAGTTCAGTTCAGTCGCTCAGTCGTGTCCGACTCTTTGCGACCCCATGAATCGCAGCACGCCAGGCCTCCCTGTCCATCACCAACTTCCGGAGTTCACCCAGACCCACGCCCATGGCCATCAAACAATCAGACAGATACGTAGCTTAACTGGACGCCCTCTGAACATGCCTCTGATCTTCCCACTTCAGCTCTACCCTATCCCACCTCCACCCTAGCCCCGCCTTGATAATGGACGAAGGTGGACCATTGGAAAGGCTGAAAAGAATAAGGAAACACAAGCCAAGTTTCTTTTCAGAAACTATTATTAATACAATATGAGGTGGGTTTGAGAAGCATGCAATCACTGTATCCTCTGAGCACCAGCAAAACACAAAGGACTAGGAGGTTCTAATTAACTCCATGTTAACCCCTAATTCTAAGTCCTGGGAATCTAGAAAAAAAAAAAATCAGAGAGGGGACAAAGACATATGTACAAAAATATTCATTGCCACAGTTTATGACACTTAGAAATTTAAAATAATTTTCATGTCCAGCAACAGGGAATAAATTCATTACTGTATCCATGTGTTCTTGCTGTCGTTTAGTCACTAAGTCATATCCAATTCTTTTGTAACCCCGTGGACTGTAAGCCCACCAGGCTCCTCTGTCCATGGGATTTCCCAGCCAAGTATACTGGAGCAGGTTGCTATTTGCTTCTCCAGGGGATCTTCCCAATTCTGGGATCAAGCTCACCTCTCCTGAATTGCAGGCAGATTCCTTTTTGCTGAGCCACTATTGTACCCACATACTGGAATATTAAAAAACCATTAAAATGGCTGTTTTGAAGACTAACATACACATTATATTTTTTAACTACATTAAAAAAAAATGAAACAGCCAACATCTTTTGAGTGTATTGATATTTGCTAGGTTTCAGACAATGTGCTGATAATTTATAAATGCTACCTAATATACTGCTCTCTGTCACCTCCTTAAAATAAGGCTCTGTGTCATCTCCACTTTGTAGGAGTAGTTTCAACTTCTTGGGCATAGTATAATTCTGGGCAAATATAACAAGCCAGTGCAGTGAGCTTCCCTCTTAGAAAGCATTTGAGGATTGAGAACTACTTATGAGAACTTGTCCTGAGACAAGAAGTCAGGTTCACAGACTTCTGCCCATTTAAGAAAGGCCTGGGCGTGGAAGACAGGAGCAATTCAGCAGTTCCCCAGCTGGGCCTCCATTAGACTCGATTCTGAGCTATGTGGAATCAGGGTAACACTTTGAAAGGGGGCTGTGAGAGTACTTTCACTAAAGTCTTGCACACCATTAAGTCACAAGCAGCATTAACACAACACTGACTGCTGCTGCTGCTGCTGCTGCTGCTGCTAAGTCGCATCATTCGTGTCCGACTCTGTGCGACCTCATAGACAGCAGCCCGCCAGGCTCCCCATCCCTGGGATTCTCCAGGCAAGAACACTGGAGTGGGTTGCCATTTCCTTCTCCAATGCATGAAAGTGAAAAGTGAAAGTGAAGTCGCTCAGTCGTGTCCAACTCTTCGCGACCCCATGGACTGCAGCCTACCAGGCTCCTCCATCCATGGGATTTTCCAGGCAAGAGTACTGGAGTGGGCTGCCATTGCCTTCTCTCCCACAACACTGACTAAACAAGTACAATCCTGGGGTCTGGGGAAGGTATTATTTTTTCCCTGAACAACAAAACATAAAGCAGCTTTGTCATCCCTTGAAAGGGATGCAGTCTGCTGCTGAACAGGAGACCACAGTACCTGGAGGGCACGGCTGATCCCAGTGGCTGATCCCACTCCCTGTGCTGGAGTGGGGCTAAGGGATCATGCCTGGAGAATTCAGGGAGTGAGGCGACAGGAGTTTCCTAAGCGCTCCCCTGAGGACTCAGAGATAATTGCTGGAACTGAAGCTCTGTATAAGCAGGGAGTAGCATGAGTGTGCAAAGCTTGCATTATTAAACATTCAAACCATAGATGGAGGGACAGAGGGCAACCACGGGAATGTGGACTTGTATACGTGTATGACATTCTATACTCCTACACTGTATATATATTTATTATGGGTATTTCTGCTGTGTTGGAATAAAAGTATTATGATTTTCTTCTCTTTTATGTATTTTCTCTCAGAAGAAATGGAGTAGCCATCATGGTCAACAAAAGAGTCCGAAATGCAGTACTTGGATGCAATCTCAAAAATTTTTAACATATTTGGGTATGGCAGATGATGTTCTTTCAAAGAAATAGCCATCACGTCCAGGATAGTCTTCCTAAAACTAAACAAAACAAAGCTAGAAAGAGTTCTATTTTCAAATGACAACATTTGAATTTTGATTCTTTATCCAGAGGGGTTTCTCTCAAGCTTTCAGAGCATAACTTATGGCATTTTGCAAAGAAAACCATTTCTTTAATACTTGAGGGGCTTTTCCATGCATTTATCATATGAATTAACTAATGACTTGAACTGAGAAATAGTCCCATTTGCAATGCAAATATAACATTCGTACAAAGAAGGACAAAATCAAAGGAAACATTTCTTGATTTAAGGTACTTTAAAAAAAATGAAGCTGTCAAATATTTCTGGTCTTAAAAGAGATACAATAAAGATGAAAGTTAGACAAAGGACAACAGTATCTTAAACCACAGTATATTAAAGGCGAACTATACAGAATACACTTTATTCTAAGAAAAACAGGAGGCTATTGGAAGGCTTTTAGTATGTGAGAGACGGGATTTGTTTTGCTATGTGGAGAATCTATTGGAAGGAATCAGACACAAAGCAGGAAGGTCAGGGGAAGAAATTACAGTGTTTTAAGAGAAATGCTTCTCAAATTTCATATGCAGGCAAATCATGTGGGGCCTTATTAAGTGTAACTTTGCACAGGAGGTCTGGGGTGAGGTGGGAGACATGGCATTTCTGACAGGTTCCTAGGTGAATAGGATGCTCTTGGTCATGGACCCACACTTAAGTGGCCAGGGTTTAGCATAGGGCTAGGGCTTCCCTGGTAGCTCAGATGATAAAGAATCTGCCTACAGTGCAGGAGACCTCGGTTTGATCCCTAGGTTGGGAAGATCCCCTGGAGAAGGAAATGGCAACCCACTCCAGTATTCTTGCCTGAACAACCCCGTGAACATAGGAGCCTAGAGGGCTACAGTCCATGGGATTGCAAGAGTTGGACATGACTTAGCAGCTAAACTACCACCACCAGTAACAGCACAGACAGAGTTCAGACCCATGTAGAGTATAGGATAATAGGACGAACCGATTAACCAGGAGAAAGTGATGCCAGGGTCAGGGATTTTTGAGTGAGTGAATTTATATGATCAGATTAGTCAATATTGAGAACGGAGGAGGAGAACCAAGTTTTTGACCTTGGCAAACATCCTAATGGATATCACAGATAGTTGAATTTACAAGTCTTGAGCTCAAAAGAGAGGGCCAGAGATATAAATTCAGGAATCATCAGGATAACTTAAATGATATGTTGGACCCAAGGGAGTAAAGAAAAGTAACAGAATGAGGAGGTCTGGAACTGAGCCTTAACTCATTATTGACCAGAGCTTTTGCAGAGGCTAATGCCTGTAGCCCCTGATTTGTTATGTAAGTGGTACTGATAACGTCTCTTGGGGATGATCTTAATCACTGCCTCCTGTACAATGTCATGAACCTCTGTCCATAGTTCTTCAGGCACTCTGTCAGATCTAATCCCTTGAATCTATTTGTCACTTCCACTGTATAAGGGTAAGGGATTTGCTTTAGGTCATATCTGAATGGTCTAGTGGTTTTCCCTACCTTCTTCAATTTAAACCTGAATTTGGCAATAAGGAGTTCATGATCTGAGGCACAGTCAGCTCCTGGTCTTGTTTTTGCTGACTGTATAGAGCTTTTCCATATTTGGCTGCAAAGAATATAATCAACCTGATTTCGTTATTGACCATCGGGTGATGTCCATATGTAGAGTCTTCTCTTGTGTTGTTGGAAGAGGGTGTTTGCTATGACCAATGCATTCTCTTGGCAAAACTCTGTTAGCCTTTCACCTGCTTCATTTGTACTCCAAGGCCAAATTTGCCTATTATTCCAGGTATCTCTTAACTTCCTGCTTTTGCATTCCAGTCCCCTGTAATGAAGAGGGTATCTTTTTTGGATGTTAGTTCTAGAAGGCCTTGTTGGTCTTCATAGGACTGTTCAACTTCAGCTTCTTCAGCATTATTGGTTGAGGCATAGACTTGGATTACTGTGATATTGGATGGTTTGCCTTGGAAATGAACAGAGATCATTCTGTCATTTTTGAAATTGCATCCAAGTACAGCAATGGCACCCGACTCCAGTACTCTTGCCTGGAAACTCCCATGGACAGAGGAGCCTGGTAGGCTGCAGTCCATGGGGTTCTAAAGAATTGGACACAACTGAGCGACTTCACTTTCACTTTTCACTTTCATGCATTGGAGAAGGAAATGGCAACCCACTCCAGAGTTCTTGCCTGGAGAATCCCAGGGATGGGGGAGCCTGGTGGGCTGCCATCTATGGGGTCACACAGAGTCGGACACGACTGAAGCGACTTAGCAGCCGCAGCAACAGTATTTCAGACTCTTTTGTTGACTATGATGGCTACTGCAGAAAGGCAAAATGGTTGTCTGGGAGGCCTTACAAATAGCTGAGAAAAGAAGAGAAGCACAAGGCAAAGGAGAAAAGGAGAGATATACCTATCTGAATGCAGAGTTCCAAAGCATAGCAAAGAGAGATAAGAAAGCCTTCCTCAGTGATCAGTGCAAAGAAATAGAGGAAAACAGTTGAATGGGAAAGACTAGAGATCTCTTCAAGAAAATTAGAGATTCCAAGGGAACGTTTCATGCAAAGATGAGCACAATAAAGGACAGGAATGGTATGGACCTAACAGAAGCAGAAAATATTAAGAGGTGGCAAGAATACATGGAAGAAATATACAAAAAAGATCTTCACTACCCGGATAATCATGATACTGTGATCACTCACCTAGAGCCAGACAACCTGGAATGCAAAGTCAAGTGGGCCTTAGGAAGCATCACTACGAACAAAGCTAGTGGAAGTGTGGAATTCCAGTTGAGCTGTTTCAAATCCTGAAAGGTGATGCTGTGAAAGTGCTGCACTCAATATGCCAGCAAATTTGGAAAACTCAGCAGTGGCCACAGGACTGGAAAAGGTCAGTTTTTCCAATCCCAAAGAAAGTCAATGCCAAAGAATGCTCAAACTACCACACAATTGTACTCATCTCACACGTTAGTAAAGTAAGGCTCAAAATTCTCCAAGCCAGGCTTCAACAGTACGTGAACTGTGTACTTCCAGATGTTCAAGATGGATTTAGAAAAGGCAGAGGAACCAGAGATCAAATTGCCAACATCCATTGGATCATGGGAAAAGCACGAGAGTTCCAAAAAAATCTACTTCTTCTTTATTGACTACACCAAAGCCTTTGACCATGTGGATCACAATAAACTGGAAGATTCATAAAGAGATGAGAATACCAGGCTACCTGACCTGCCTCCTGAGAAATCTGTATGCAGGTCAGGAAGCAACAGTTAAAACTGGACACAGAACAATAGACTGGTTCCAAATAGGGAAAGGAATACATCAAGGCTGTATATTGTCACCCTGCTTATTTAACTTATATGCAGAGTACATCTTGAGAAACGCTGGACTCGATGACGCACAAGCTGGAATCAAGATTGCCGGGAGAAATATCAATAACCTCAGATATGCAGATGACACCACCCTTTATGGAAGAAAGTGAAGAAGAATTAAAGAGCCCCTTGTTGAAAGTGAAAGAGGAGAGTGAAAAAGTTGAGTTAAAACTCAACATTCAGAAAACTAAGATAATGGCATCCAGTCCCATCATTTCATGGCAGCTAGATGGGGAAACAGTGAGAGACTTTATTTTCTTGGGCTCCAAAATCACTGCAGATTATGACTGCAGATATGAAATTAAAACATACTTGCTCCATGGAAGAAAAGCTATGACCAACCTAGATAGCATATTAAAAAGCAGAGACATTACTTTGCCAACAAAGGTCCGTCTAGCCAAGGCTATGGTTTTTCCTGTGGTCATGTATGGATTGAGAATTGGACTATAAAGAAAGCTGAGTGCCAAAGAGTTGATGCTTTTGAACTGTGGTGTTGGAGAAGACTCTTGAGAGTCCCTTGGACTGCAAGGAGATCCAACCAGTCCATCCTAAAGGAAATCAGTCCTGAATATTCTTTGGAAGGACTGATACTGAAGCTGAAACTCCAATACTTTTGCTACCTGATGTGGAGAACTCACTCATTTGAAAAGACTGGATGCTGGAAAAGATTGAAGGCGGGAGGAGAAGGGGATGACAGAGGATGAGATGGTTGGATGGCATCACCGACTTGATGGACATGAGTTTGAGTAAACTCTGAGCGTTGGTGATGGACAGGGAGGCCTGGTGTGCTGCAGGCCATGGGGTCACAAAGAGTCAGACACGACTGAACGACTGAACTGAACTGAGCTGATATGTCTCTGGTCAATAATGTTCAAGTAACAAAAGACAGATTAATGCATCTCTGGTCAATAATGTGTTAAGAGCTTCCACTATTTAAAAGTTTGGTAAATAGACTGAGCCCACTGGGGAACATAAGAAAGTGAAACCTAAAAGGTAAGAGCAAGCCAAGAGGATTTGTGAGACAGGTGCCAGCAGAAGGGATGGCTGCAGGAAGGCAGTGTAGTCAACCATGTCAGATGCTCAGATGAAAAGATGAATGTTTTCAAATTGCCCTTGAGATACATCTGCCTCAGTCATTGGTGAATTTAGTGCTGCTGCTGCTGCAGAGCAGTGGGGATGCAGAGATTGGCCAGAACTGTGGAGTAGGTGGGAGTGGGTTCCATGCTGGAGGGCTTGGGGAAGGGAGGATAAAGTGAGGAAGTAGATCACAGCTCCAAGAGGTGGGCTGTGGATGGAGAGAGACAGTTGGGAGGGTAGCTGGAGGGGGTCTGTGGGGTCAAAGGAAGGTCATTTTTGTATCTTTTAGAACAGAAGAGACTTGAGTGTGTTTAAATGCTGATGAGAAATATTGAGCAAAGAGAAGTAGAGAACCAGAGATAGCACAATGTCACTGTAAAGAGNCAGTCCATTCTAACGGAGATCAGCCCTGGATGTTCTTTGGAAGGAATGATGCTAAAGCTGAAACTCCAGTACTTTGGCCACCTCATGTGAAGAGTTGACTCATTGGAAAAGACTCTGATGCTGAGAGGGATTGGGGGCAGGAGGAGAAGAGGACGACAGAGGATGAGATGGCTGCATGGCATCGCTGTCTTGATGAACGTGAGTCTGAGTGAACTCTGGGAGTTGGTCATGGACAGGGACACCTGGTGTGCTGGGATTCATGGGGTCGCAAAGGGTCGGACAGGACTGAGTGACTGAACTCAACTGAGGCTGTTAAATATGGACTGATGTATTCCACGACAATCGGTAACTGCGACATGCAACTTCAGTTCAGTCGTTCAGTTGTGTCCAACTCTTTGCGACCCCATGAATCGCAGCACGCCAGGCCTGCCTGTCCATCACCAAGTCCTATAGTTTACTCAAACTCATGTCCGTTGAGTTGGTGATGCTATCCAACCATCTCATCCTCTGTCGACCCCTTCTCCTCCTGCAACCAATCCCTCACAGCATCAGGGTCTTTTCCAGTGAGTCAGCTCTTCACATCAGGTGGCCAAAATATTGGACTTTCAGCTTCAGCATCAGTCCTTCCAATGAATATTCAGGACTCATCTCCTTTAGGACGGACTGGTTGGATCTCCTTTCAGTCCAAGAGACTCTCAACAATCTCCAACACCACAGTTCAAAAGCATCAATTCTTCGGCACTCAGCTTTCTTTTTAGTCCAGCTCTCTTATCAACTGTAGTAACAATCAGTGTCTTATTAGGTAGAGTAGTTGGGTGACCACCACTGATCCACATAGCTTAATCACTGAACCTAGTTGCTCTTAGCTTTAAATTCTGACCAAAGGCTAGGTTGTGTGTCAGTCTTTATGGTCACAGCGGGTGGAGTCAACTCATAAGAAGTATGTGGACCAACACAATGAAACTCGCTATTTATCCTCCTATATGAATTATGCTTTAAAAACTCCAGGGCTATTTTAATCCTTATTTAATAATATGGCCTGATAACAACTGAAGCTTTCACATAGAGATGAAAAGCCTATTTCCTTGTAAAATTCTCACAAGGAATTATTACAACAAGGAACATCTTGTTCTGGAAAGCCAGCTTAATAATGCAGCCCATTTTGCTATACCCTGGGGGTTTACTTTCTTGAATGACTGAGCGTATTCCATTTCTTAGAGTAACTCAAAGGGGAAACACAGGCACAAAACAGAAGACCTGGCCACATACAGCCCTCCTGTCATCTATAGTGCCCCATAGCCCCTGAGAACTGCTCTCACCCACTCTGGACCCCTCCCCTTGGCCATCTTTTACCCACTCAGATTTTACCAGCTTAGGAGAGTCCTAATTTGCATGTCCTAAGTTGGCCTCCGGTTCCATCACTTCATTGGAAAGACTGATGTTGAAGCTGAAACTCCAATCCTTTGGCCACCTGATGGGAAGAGCTGACTCATTTGAAAAGACCAATGCTGGGAAAGATTGGGGGCAGGAGGAGAAGGGGACGACAGAGGATGAGATGGTTGGATGGCATCACCGACTCAATGGACATGAGTTTGAGTGAACTCTGGGAGTTGGTGGTGCACAGGGAGACCTGACATGCTGTGGTCCATGAAGTGAAGTGAAGTCGCTCAGTCGTGTCCGGCTCTTTGCGACCCCGTGGACTGTAGCCCGCCAGGCTCCTCTGTCCATGGAATTCTCCAGGCAAGAATACTGGAGTGGGTTGCCATTTCCTTCTCCAGGGGATCTTCCCAACCCAGGGATCAAACTCGGGTCTCCCGCATTGCGGGCAGATGCTTTAACCTCTGAGCCATCAGGGGTTGCAAAGAGTCGGACATGACTGAACAAGAACTGAACTGATACTTGGGGATACATTTAGGGTTCAGATCTGTTTTCAAGTCTTAGAATCTAAAATACATTTCTTAGAATCTAAGTGTGAAGAGGAATGAAATCCATATGTTCTAAGATTATGGAGGAGTGAGGACCATGCTTTAAAATAGGGCACAGTCCCCTTGGTGACGTGGATCGAGGACCCTAATGAACACATGTTACTGACAAAGTACAGACAGACCATGAGCAAAGCCTTCCCCTCCACTGGGGACAAGGACTCGAGCCACTGGTTGGGTGTACAAAGTCATCTAGAAAGTGCTATCAACTAACTGTGCAGGCGTTCATTTCTTTAAAGAAAAAGCTTGTTTGTGGCACTGGGTGTTTTCTTAGTTGTTGCTGTCCTCACGGTCCTGTTTTGTTGCTCCACTAGAGGGCAGAAAAGGGACGAGAAGCAACCAAGGTCCAGAGGGCCAGCTGGGTAGTTTCCTGTCTTATTAGCACTGTCTCTGCCCTGCAGAAAAGTTAAAGAAGAGAAGGGCATAACTGGAACCACTGGGCTTTGCCCTGTGAGCAGCAGAGAGTTTTTTCATTTTCTTTGGATAAATACCCAGGAATGAAATTGCTGGATCTAATGGTAGTTCTATTTTTAATTTTTTGAGAAACTTTAGTACTGTTTTCCACAGGGCCGCTCCAGCTTATGTTCTCACCGACAGTGCACTAGGGTTCCCTTTTCTCCACGTCCTCTACAACACTTCTTATATTTTTCTCTTTTTGATAATGTGACTTACGGGCTCAGTCGCTCAGTGGTGTCTGACTCTTGGCAACCCCTTGTTCTGTAGCCCGCCAGGCTCCTCTGTCCATGGGATTCTCCAGGCAAGAATACTAGAGTGGGTTGCTATTTCCTACTCCACGGGATCTTCCCCACCCAGGGATCAAAGCTGTGTCTCTTGTGTCTCCTGCATTAGCAGGTGTATCCTTTACCTCTGTGCCACCTGGGAAGCCCTTTTTGATAACAGCTATTCTAAAACAGGTGTGAGGTGGTATCTCACGGTGGTTTTGATCTCGTGTGTCTCTGATGAGGGATGTTGAGCATCTTTTCATGTGCCTGTTGACCATCTATATGCCTTCTTTGGAAAATGTCTGTTCAGAACCTCTGCTCATTTAAAAATCAGATTGTTAGGTTTTTGCTGTTTGTTTGTACATGTTTTTTAATGCATTTTGGATATTAGTCCCTTATCAGTATATGATTAGAAAATATTTTCTGCCATTCAGTAAACTGTTTCTTTATTTTGATGTGGTTTCCTTTGCTGGTCAGAAGCTATTCAGTTTGATGTAATCCTACTTGTTTATTTTTGCCTTTGTTGCCTTTTGGTGTCAAGTAGAAAAAAAGTTGTCACCAAGACTGATGTCAAGGAGCTTACTGCATATGTTTTCTGCTAGGAGTTTTGTGGTTTCAGGTCTTGCATTCAAGTCTTTAATCCATTTTGAATAATTTTTTTTGTATAATGTAAACTACTGCAAAATTTCACTCATCTCACACGCTAGTAAAGTAAAGCTCAAAATTCTCCAAGCCAGGCTTCAGCAATATGTGAACCTGAACTGTGAACTTCCAGATGTTCAAGCTGGTTTTAGAAAAGGCAGAGGAACTAGAGATCAAATTGCCAACATCCGCTGGATCATGGAAAAAGCAAGAGAGTTCCAGAAAAACATCTATTTCTGCTTTATTGACTATGCCAAAGCCTTTGACTGTGTGGATCACAAGAAACTGTGGAAAATTCTGAAAGAGATGGGAATACCAGACCACCTGACCTGCCTCTTGAGAAATCTGTATGCAGGTCAGGAAGCAACAGTTAGAACTGGACATGGAACAACAGACTGGTTCCAAACAGGAAAAGGAGTATGTCAAGGCTGTATATTGTCACCCTGCTTATTTAACTTCTATGCAGACTACATCATGAGAAATGCTGGGCTGAAAGAAACACAAGCTGGAATCAAGATTGCTGGGAGAAATATCAATAACCTCAGATATGCAGATGACACCACCCTTATGGCAGAAAGTGAAGAGGAAGTAAAAAGCCTCTTGATGAAAGTGAAAGAGCTTATTTAACTTCTATGCAGACTACATCATGAGAAATGCTGGGCTGAAAGAAACACAAGCTGGAATCAAGATTGCTGGGAGAAATATCAATAACCTCAGATATGCAGATGACACCACCCTTATGGCAGAAAGTGAAGAGGAAGTAAAAAGCCTCTTGATGAAAGTGAAAGAGGAGAGTGAAAAAGTTGTCTTAAAGGTCAGCATTCAGAAAACGAAGATCATGGCATCTGGTCCCATCACTTCATGGGAAATAGATGGGGAAACAGTGGAAACAGTGTCAGACTTTATTTATTTGGGCTCCAAAATCACTGCAGATGGTGACTGCAGCCATGAAATTAAAAGACGCTTACTCCTTGGAAGAAAAGTTATGACCAACCTAGAGAATATATTCAAAAGCAGAGACATTACTTTGCCAACAAAGATCTGTCTAGTCAAGGCTATGGTTTTTTCTGTGGTCATGTATGGATGTGAGAGTTGGACTGTGAAGAAAGCTGAGTGCAGAAGAATTGATGCGTCTGAACTGTGGTGTTGGAGAAGACTCTTGAGAGTCCCTTGGACTGCAAGGAGATCCAACCAGTCCATTCTGAAGGAGATCAACCCTGGGATTTCTTTGGAAGTAATGATGCTAAAACTGAAGCTCCAGTACTTTGGCCACCTCATGAGAAGAGTTGACTCATTGGAAAAGACTCTGATGCTGGGAGGGATTGGGAGTAGGAGGAGAAGGGGACGACAGAGGATGAGATGGCTGGATGGCATCACCAACTTGATGGGCGTGAGTCTGAGTGAACTCTGGGAGTTGGTGATGGACAGGGAGGCCTGGCGTGCTGCAATTCACGGGGTGGCAAAGATTTAGACGCGACTGAACTGAACTGAATAGTGGTCTGGTTTCATCCTTTTGTATGTTGCTGTCCAGTTTAAGAGACATCGTTTATTGAAGAGACTGTCCTTTCCCCCATTGTATATTCTTGGCTCCTCTGTTGTTAATTAATTGACTATAAATACATGCATGGTTTTATTTCAGGGTCTCTATTTGGTTCCATTGATCTATGTGTCCATTTTTATGCCAATACCATACTATTTGATTACTATATCTTTGTAACGTAGTTTGAAATCAGGAAGCGTGAGCTTCCAATGTTGATCTTCTTTCTCAAGATTTCTTTGGCTATTCAAAGTCTTTGGGATTTAGTTTTATATTTTGAATATCTTTCATCACTATAGTGACCAGCTGTAGTAATTAATGTAGCTCCTCAAAAGTGCCGTGAATCTTGTAGAATGAGATCTGACGAGCATACCTTTACAAAACAAAGTTAATGCTTTGCCACTTCATCAAACACCTGTAAGAAGATATAGAAAATGTCACCAAAATGGACCCTTTCTTGCAAATAGACAGTGTCACGTTGTGGAAAGGTTAGAGGTTTCTGGGACTGGTGTCTTTTCCTGTGTTAGTCCTGGGGAAGATAAGACTAACCACTGCCACTTCTTAACAGACAGTGGCTTTTTCTAGACAATTCTTTGAGATTCAGGCTTTCATGGAGGGCTGGTTTGGGCATTTTTAGACATGTGGCTTCTTCCAGAAATCACATATCATACCATATAGGTGATTCCTCCTTTCTACCTGAAAAAATTAAGCATAAAGCCTCTGATTTCTGCCATCTTTAAGCATTGAAGGGAACACATTCTAAAATCTTAAAAGTGTTGGTCACAAGAATTCTCTCAGTAACCTTTAAGATGTTTCTGATTAACTGACTAGTTTCAGTTAGAACAAAAAATATGGAATTTCCAGTCCCCTCCCTTCCTGACTCCGATCCAAACAACTTTCATAAGTTGGTCATCAAAACCAATGTATCTTTAAGGCAACAAGCTTTCATCTTTGTAAATAGATAGTTTCAGACCTTTGGTGTCTTTAAAACTTTACAGACATTACAAAGAAAAATAAAGAGGGTTTTTTTTTTTTTTTTTAAGTTTTCAGGAGGCTGCCTGTTTCTAAATTGTGGTGTGGTGGCCAAGTTCTGTCTGACTCTTTGTGACCCATGCAACTATCTATACGTAACCTACCAGGCTCCTCTGTCCATGGGATTTCCCAGGCAACAATACTGGATTGGGTTGCCATTTCCTCCTCCAGGGTATCTTTGACCCAGGGATTGAACTCATGTCTCCTACATTGGCAGGTGGATTCTTTACCACTGAGCCACTGGGGAAGCCCTTGTTTCTAGATAATTATGCAAAAGAGCTAGAGACTTCTGAACAAGTCGAATCTGAATACTTTTAGAGAAAATCAGAATTTCTTTTTCATGATTGGTTCTGCCTAGCACATGGGGTGCCCCTACTCTTCCACCTTCACACTTCGTCTCTCCTAAGTAGTTTACACATCTTCAGTTGCTATTTTCCTATCACGAGCAAAGTGTGCACACATCAGCTGCTGATCTCAACTTGAGATGCATCAGTAAAGCGACCACTGTTCGGGTCACAACTGTATTTCAGCCAATTCAGTTCAGATCAGTCGTCCCCTTCTCCTCCTGCCGTCACTCTTTCCCAGCATCAGGGTCTTTTCCAATGAGTCAGCTCTTCGCATCAGGTGGCCAAAGGATTGGAGTTTCAGCTTCAGCATCAGTCCTTCCAACGAATCTTCCGGACTGATTTTCTATAAGATGGACTGTATGGGTATGTCTAAAGGGAAGGTGATGAGCCAGAAAGTGCAACTCAGGACCACTAGGGAGCGCCAACTCTATTGAACACATTCCATGGCTTGAAGCCATAAAGCTCTTTTTTGAGAAGGCAGATTCTAGAAAAACCACTGGGAGGAAACAAGAATAAAAAGAGCAGAATATCACAGCGGACCTCCTCATCCTCTTGACAGGATGACCTGGGACTGTGCCTCCTTAGCTTTTGGCCAGATGGATCCTCAGATCGCTTTTACCAGATTAAGAAATTAGAGCAAAGTATATAGCCTGCAGAGTCAATTAGAAAGCTGTTTGAGGAGCTGGTCTGCTAGACCATGTGGCCCTAAAGGGTGGTGTGAAGCAGTGAGCAAGCTTCCCGATATTTCAGGTCAAAGGGGTCATTGTATCCGCAAGCCCACACAGAGGGGCTATGGTCTTAGCTTGGCTGTTGGTCAACCTTGCAAATCCTTGGCAGTGAGGAGAGGCTCATGCAGGAAGTTTCCAGAAATAGGCCACATGCTGCCTGCCTCAGGGTCCTTCTGCGTGACTGGCGTGCGGTTGATCCACCGAATCGTCTTAGGAAAAGGTTCAGGATTCCCGTACGGAATCATCATCAGTTGTGTTAGTTTCCTATTTCTGCTGTAACAAATGACCACATACTCAGTGGCTTTAACCAACTCAGATGTATTATCTGACATTCCATTGGTCAAAAGTTTGACACACATCTCCCTGGGCTAAAACTAAGGCCCTGGTGGTGCCTTCTGGACCTCCTTTCTGGAGGCTCAGGGGAGAATCCACATCTATGCTTTTTCCAGTTTCTGCAGGTCTTCTGCCTTCTTCAACTCAGGGCCCCCTTCCTCTGTCTTCAAAGCCAGCAAGGTTCATCTCTCTGACCACTGTTCCCTAGTCAAATCTTCACTGACCGCAGCTGGAAAAGGTTCTCGCTTTTAAGGATGGGTGTAATCAGAGTGGACCCACTTACGTGACAGCTCAGGGAAACCTCCCCATCTCAAATTCATAACCTTGTTGCCACTCACCGGTTCTGAGTGTTAGGATGTGGACATCTCCAGCTTACTGGAGCAGCAGATAGTCTTCAGATTTGTTCTTTCATATTCCACCATTGTCACCACAGGCCATGGCTGGGATGACTTGTGGTCAAGCATAGACCTACTTGGGTTTCTCTTGTGGCTCAGTGGTAAAAAAAAATCCACCTGCCAATGCAGGAGACACAGGCTCAATCCCTGAACTGGGAAGATCCCCTGGAGAAGGAAATGACAACCCACTCCAGTATTCGTGCCTGGGAAATCCCGTGGATGGAGGAGCCTAGCAGACTGCATTCCATGGGGCTGCAAAAGAGTCAGACACAACTTTGTGACATAACAACAACAACAGCAAAAGACCTACTTGGAAACTGAATTGGTGGTTATTTTCCTGCCTTTTTCTGCAATTGCCCACTGGCCCTCCTTAACCAGTGCCTTCTTGGACTCTGACATGAGAAAGGCAAGTCTAAAAATCATTTTTCTACAGTAGACAGTGTCATGCTTTGTGTTCAACACTTTCTGTTCTATTTCAGTTCAGTTCAGTCGCTCAGTCTTGTCCAACTCTGCAACCCCATGGACAGCAGCACGCCAGGCCTTCCTGTCCATCACTCAACTCTCAGAATTTACTCAAACTCATATCCATTGAGTCGGTGATGCCATCCAACCATTTCATCCTCTGTGTCTCCTCCTCCTGCCCTCAATGTTTCCCAGCATCAGGCTCTTTTCCAGTGAGTCAGTTCTATGCATCAGGTGGCCAAAGTACTGGAGTTTCAGCTTCAGCATCAGTCCTTCCAATGAACACTCAGGACTGATCTCCTTTAGGATGGACTGGTGGGTTTACAGAAAGCTATTTTTGGCCAAGAATAGGCATTTGGTTTTACTTGCCTTAAAAATTCCAGACCCAAACTCTTTTGGCCACCTGACATGAAGTATGCTGCAGGGACTGTGATGAGCTGGATTAGAGTCGATTCAACACACCTTGGCTCTGCCTGCCTTGCTGGAAGGGCTTTGCAGCACAGCTTTGCAGGACTTGACTCCTCAGTTTCCGCAGGTCGATGCCAGCCCTGCACGGCTGTGTGTGTCCAAGGAGGGAGACCTCTGTCATTCATCCGGGCAGAAAGATGGTTTGCGCTCCACATGTGGGCTGAAGCGCGCAGTGTCAAACCCCCTGTCAGGTAGACTTCTTGCAGAAGTTTCCTGGAGAGGGTTGTAGCACACGGCCAGAGGTTTCTCCAACACCCCAGCCCAATTGGCCACCAAAGTTGTCCCCCCAGGACTATCCAGTGTCCCAACAGTGTTTGCCTCCTCACTTTCCACTTGCTTCTGCTATGTTTTTTTTAAGATTTTACGTATTTATTTAATCTTTGTCTCTGCTGGGTCTTTGTTGTCACGCAGGCTTTTCCTCTGGTTGTGGTCCCTGGGTTTCTCATTGCGGTGACTTCTCTTGTGGAGCACGGGCTCTAGGGCGTGAGGGCTTCAGTAATTGTGGCCCCTGGGATCAATTGTTGGGGTCCCCCCTAGGCTCTAGAGCTCAGGCTCAGCAGTTGTGCGTGGGTTTAGTTGCCCTGAGGCATGTGGGATCTTCCTGGACCAGGGATCGAGTTCCTGCATTGGCAGGCAGGTGCCAGGATCCACCAGGGAAGCCCTCTGCTCTGTGTTCCTGCAAATTACCTTCCTGAAAGGAGGTGGGGTAAGATAAACAGCAGATAACCCAGCCAGGGCCCAGAGGCATTAATCCTGAGGAGGGATCTTGCTAAAGCTGGAAAGAAATTGAAAGTGTTAGTTGTTCAGTTGTGTCCGACTCTTTATGACCCCATGGACTGTAGCTCACCAGTCTCCTCTGTCCATGGGATTCTCCAGGCAGGAATACTGGAGTCGGTTGTCATTTCCTTCTCCAGGGGATCTTGCTGACCCAGGGAGCTAGAGCCTCTCCATTTGGACATGAGCCAGTGTCCAGAATGGGATGAAGAGGATGGACTCTAGATGACTCTTGGGTTCAAGGCCTGCTGTGTGACCTTGGACAGGTTACGCTAACCTTTCTGTATCTCAATTTTCACACCAGCAAATGGAGATAGTAATGGTGTATGTATCTAATAGAGTTGCTGTCAGGATGTACTGAGTTAATATCAGTAGAGTGTTTAGAACTAGGACTAAGTAACACAGAGTAAAGGCTCTGTGTGAGTTGCTATCATCATCACCATTACCGTCACCACCATCTTAGCAGACCACTGTCATCACCATCAACATCATCTTTTCATAACACAACTATTTTGTCTGTAATGACATTGGCAAAAGACAGATTGGGAATCTGTGAATCTCTTAGGGCCTTGGGTGAACTGTTTTGAGAAGATGCCTCTACTTATATGTCTTCTTTTTTACAATGAGAGATGGGAGCTGAGTTCAAGCTGCCACTTACTAATTATACTGATCTTTTCAGCCCCAGGGGCTTCCCTGGTAACTCAGATGGTAAAGAATCTGCCTGCAATGCAAGAGACCCAGGTTTGATCCCTAGGTGGGAAAGATTCCCTGGAGAAGGGAATGCCGACCCACTCCAGTATCTTGCCTGGAGAATTCCCCAGACGAGGGGGTCACCAAGAGTTGGACATGACAGAGTGATGAACACTTCAGCCCCAAATTCCCCAGGGGAGATGGACACAGATTTGCCAAGGTTTCTTCCAGCTGTTGACCTGAGGCGGGGAGGGTTACCTAGAAGACTTTCCTGTTGGGACAGAAGTTTTTCCTGTTCTTTTTGACCCAAAAGGTCATATGGAGGGTCAAAGAGAAATCGAGGCCTTTGCTGAGCTTAATCTAAGGGTTTAGAGTGAGCGGGTGATGCTTTCTGGCTCCTCTGTGGGGCCCTCTAGTCTGGAGTGTCTGTCACCCCCAGAGGTGGGCTATTCTGGGGTGGGTTTGCCACCCGAATTTCACCGCCTGTTTAAAATGGTTTTCATTATTATATTTCTTAGATCTCAGTGATACTCCACCCACTTCCCTCTCTTTGTGCACCTGGTGGTTATGATTGTTAATCTTAAGAAACCACTATGCCAATATAAATATATCTGCACTACAGTTTTTTTTTTTTAATCTCAACTCTTTACTGATGATTCTCAAATAAGGTAGGTCATCTTCTAAGAAAAAAAGAAAAGAAATAAACCCTCAATTAAGCAAGAATATTGAAAATAATTCAAGGTTTTCATCCTCTAATTTAAGAGGAAGGAACGGCACCTTTTGCTAGCGTCCAGTCTCTCAGAGGCCCTTCAGTTCTCTTCTTCTTCTTCTTTTTAAAATTACTTCACTAGGCCCAAGACCTGCTGGCACATTTTTTCAAAAATATTTTTTATTATTTTTTGACCCCATCAAGCGGCATGCAGGGTCTTCCTCTCTCAACCAGGGGTCGAACCTGCACCCCCTGAAGCTGAAGCACTGAGTCTTAACCAATGGACTGCCAGGGAAGTTCCCCTCAGTTTACTGAATCAAGCGCTGTTAGAAGGAAATAGGAGGTTCACACATAGTAATATGCCGTGCTGTGGAAAGGCGAGTCTTAGCATCCTCACGTGGGAGTGTTCTGATTTCATTTCAATTTGCTATTTCCTCAATTACCTGGAACTTCAGAGGCTAAACCTGAGAGTCTGGAAGATCCTGACTGAAATGCTGAATGAACAACTCTTCCAGGGGCTGTGGTTTAATGTAGGTTTAACTCAGTATCTAGGGTGTCCATGATGAAAGGCAATTTTTTCAATGATCTTTGATTTAATTACTTTTTAGTTTTATTTCTTAAATTTTTTTAAATTGAGACATAATTGACATACATTATACAGCTTCAGGTGTATAACACTATGATATGATATTTGTGTATGTTTTAAAGTGATCACCCCAATAAGTGTTCAATTCAGTTCAGTCGCTCAGTCATGTCTGACTCTTTGCGATCCCATGAATCCCAGCACGCCAGGCCTCCCTGTCCATCACCAACTCCCGGAGTTCACTCAGACTCACGCCCATCAAGTCAGTGATGCCATCCAGCCATCTCATCCTCTGTCGTCCCCTTCTCCTCCTGCCCCCAATCCCTCCCAGCATCAGAGTCTTTTCCAATGAGTCAACTCTTCTCATGAGGTGACCAAAGTACTGGAGTTTCAGCTTTAGCATCATTCCTTCCAAAGAACACCCAGGGCTGATCTCCTTCAGAATGGACTGGTTGGATCTCCTTGCAGTCCAAAGGACTCTCAAGAGTTTTCTCCAACACCACACTTCAAAAGCATCAATTCTTCGGCGCTCAGCCCTCTTCATAGTCCAAATCTCACATCCATACATGACTACTGGAAAAACCATAGCCTTGACTAGACGGACCTTAGTCGGCAAGTAATGTCTCTGCTTTTGAATATTCTATCTAGGTTGGTCATAACTTTTCTTCCAAGGAGTAAGCGTCTTGTAATTTCATGGCTGCAGTCACCATCTGCAGTGGTTTTGGAGCCCCCCAAAATAAAGTCTGACACTGTTTCCACTGTTTCCCTGTCTATTCCCATGAAGTGATGGGACCAGATGCCATGATCTTCGTTTTCTGAATGTTGAGCTTTAAGCCAACTTTTTCACTCTCCTCTTTGACTTTCATCAAGAGGCCTTTTAGTTCTTCACTTTCTGCCATAAGGGTGGTGTCAACTTTTTCACTCTCCTCTTTCACTTTCATCGAGAGGCTTTTTAGTTCTTCACTTTCTGCCATAAGGGTGGTGTCATCTGTATATCTGAGGTTATTGATATTTCTCCTGGCAATCTTGATTCCAGCTTGTGCTTCTTCCAGCCCAGTGTTCCTCATGATGTACTCTGCATAGAAGTTAAATAAGCAGGGTGAAAATACACAGCCTTGACGTACTCCTTTTCCTATTTGGAACCAGTCTGTTGTTCCATGTCCAGTTCTAACTGTTGCTTCCTGACCTGCATATAGGTTTCTCAAGAGGCAGGTCAAGTGGTCCGGTATTCCCATCTCTTTCAGAATTTTCCACAGTTTCTTGTGATCCACACAGTCAAAGGCTTTGGCATAGTCAATAAAGCAGAAAGTGTAGTTAATATAAATCATCATACAAAGTTACAACATTTTTTTTCTTTCTTGTGGTGAGAACTTTTAAGACCTACTCGCTTAACAACTTTCAAATATTCAATACAGTATCATTAACCATAATTGCCATGCTGTTTATTACATTCNCATGAGGTGACCAAAGTACTGGAGTTTCAGCTTTAGCATCATTCCTTCCAAAGAACACCCAGGGCTGATCTCCTTCAGAATGGACTGGTTGGATCTCCTTGCAGTCCAAAGGACTCTCAAGAGTTTTCTCCAACACCACACTTCAAAAGCATCAATTCTTCGGCGCTCAGCCCTCTTCATAGTCCAAATCTCACATCCATACATGACTACTGGAAAAACCATAGCCTTGACTAGACGGACCTTAGTCGGCAAGTAATGTCTCTGCTTTTGAATATTCTATCTAGGTTGGTCATAACTTTTCTTCCAAGGAGTAAGCGTCTTGTAATTTCATGGCTGCAGTCACCATCTGCAGTGGTTTTGGAGCCCCCCAAAATAAAGTCTGACACTGTTTCCACTGTTTCCCTGTCTATTCCCATGAAGTGATGGGACCAGATGCCATGATCTTCGTTTTCTGAATGTTGAGCTTTAAGCCAACTTTTTCACTCTCCTCTTTGACTTTCATCAAGAGGCCTTTTAGTTCTTCACTTTCTGCCATAAGGGTGGTGTCAACTTTTTCACTCTCCTCTTTCACTTTCATCGAGAGGCTTTTTAGTTCTTCACTTTCTGCCATAAGGGTGGTGTCATCTGTATATCTGAGGTTATTGATATTTCTCCTGGCAATCTTGATTCCAGCTTGTGCTTCTTCCAGCCCAGTGTTCCTCATGATGTACTCTGCATAGAAGTTAAATAAGCAGGGTGAAAATACACAGCCTTGACGTACTCCTTTTCCTATTTGGAACCAGTCTGTTGTTCCATGTCCAGTTCTAACTGTTGCTTCCTGACCTGCATATAGGTTTCTCAAGAGGCAGGTCAAGTGGTCCGGTATTCCCATCTCTTTCAGAATTTTCCACAGTTTCTTGTGATCCACACAGTCAAAGGCTTTGGCATAGTCAATAAAGCAGAAAGTGTAGTTAATATAAATCATCATACAAAGTTACAACATTTTTTTTCTTTCTTGTGGTGAGAACTTTTAAGACCTACTCGCTTAACAACTTTCAAATATTCAATACAGTATCATTAACCATAATTGCCATGCTGTTTATTACATTCGCATGACTTATTTAATACATGGAAGTTTGTACCCTTAGACCTCCTTCACCCATTTCACCTCCCTCCCTCCCCATCTCTGGCAACCACTAATCTATGAAGTTTTTCTTTTTTAGATCCCATGTAGAAATGAGATCTTATGATGTTTGTCTTGTGTCCTCAAAAGCCCTCAAGGTCTCTCGTTGTCTGTAATGGCAAGTATCTCCATTGTCACTAGTGGCAAGATTTCAATCTTTTTTATAGATTAATAATATTCAATTGTGTGTGTATATATATAGAGAGAGATAGTAGTGGTGGTATATTCGTTCAATCGTGTCCAGCTCTTATGACCCCATGGATTATATGTAGCTGTCCAGGCTCCCCTGTCCATGAGATTTTCCAGACAAGAATACTGGAGTGGGCTGCCATTTCCTTCTCTAGATATACATACCTAAAGATACATATATATACACACACACACCTGAAGATATATGTAGCTGGAGAAGGGAATGTATCTGGAGTCCATGCGGTCGCAAACAGTTGGACACAACTGAGCACAATCTATACATATCACATCACTTTATCCATTCATCTGCCAATGGACACTTGGTTGTCTCCATATTTTAGTTATGAACATGGGGGTGCATATATCTTTTTCTAGTTAGTGTTTCTGCACTGATCACATTCACAGATGGGCAGTTCTGGGGAATATTTGTTACCTGCACTGCACTATTGATTTTTAACTGCTTCTCTTTCCCAAGGTAGTCTGACAGCTGGGAGGAGGAAAGCTGTTTCTTTAATAGCTGACCCTGAGCTACTGAGGAGTTTGCCAAGATTGTCTTAAATTCCCACCTCCTTTCCCCACCCCTCATGGACTTCAACCTCTGTTCATCTGTTCTCCCTTCCAGGAACCTATAGTATTGGATCCTCAGCTTTCAAGGATCAGCTACCTAATCTGATCAATGGGTTACGTTCATCTGTGCTGAAGTTTTTCTGGTTCAAGAGGAACAAAACTCCACTTCTAGGATACTCAGTTCAGTTGTGTCCAACTCTTTGCGACCCCATGGACTGCAGCACACTAGGCTTCCCTGTCCATCACCACCTCCCAGTGCTTGCTCAAACTCATGTCCATCGAGTCAATGATACCATCCAACCATCTCATCCTCTGTCATCCCCTTCTCCTCCTTTTCCTTCTTCTAAGTTACTCGGAAGTTGTTACTAATGCTTTTTTTGACTATCTCAAAAAATAAAGCTGTCATCTGAGTGGACAATGGGGTGACCAGCCATCCTAGCACACCTGAGACTTAGTAAGGGGGCTGATGAGGGATTTCCAACTTTAAAATCATCACAGTCCCAAACAAACCAGATCACCCAGCCCTTGTCCTTTTGGGTGGGAGGAGAAAGAAGCCCCAGGACAGACGGTCTGGGCAGCGAACTAGGGGCAATGAGGCTGGGCTTGCTGATAACCCTTTCCGGGGGTGAGACTGGTTCCCCTGTATTTCAATGAACTCCTTGTGATAAGGAGCTTCCTAGAACTTCTGAGTACAGTGATCTTTGGCTCCTCAATGTGAGTTTTCCTGGAGTGGCTTCCATAGCCTGGCTGTGCGCAGTGGATGCTGTCAGTGGTGGGTGGGAAGAACCTGTCCGAGGCACTGTCGTTAATCATTGGTTCCACGGAGTCTGGCATGGTTTTCCCTTAAAGGAATGGAACCAATAGGAAATAATGAAGGAACAGTTGGTGTAACACCAGGCAGAGCCAAGGATAGTATGGTCAGTGGACTTCAGAAAAGGCAAAAAGAAATACTGACCAGAGAGTCACAGAAAAGGGTCCAGAGCTTGGGAGAACTTACTGACCTGACTTGAGTGGGAGTGAGGTGGTAGTGGGGTGGACAGGAAGGTGATGTGGGATATTGAAGGACAGCATTTAAGGGGAGTGATTGGCTCCACTAGCCAGCATCTATTAGACCATGGAGAGGAGGAAGGAGAAGGGGAGGAAGGCAAAGGAGGAAAGGAGGGGGAGGCATAACAGATTATCGAGTGTTTCCTCATGTCCTGCACCGTCCTGTGTGTTCTGTATAACATCTCATTCATTCTCACCTGACACGGAGGGGCAGGCGCAATTAACCTTCTGTTGTAAACGAGCAAAGAGCTGCCCTGGGAGGCCAGGTGCTCTCCCCAGGTCACACACTACTGAGAGCAATATAACTGGAATCTGCGCTTGGGGAACATTCCGGCAGAATGAGCCTAGAAGCGGCATTTTATCTGGGTTCGTCTTGTCCAGGATACAGGAAAGATCAGAGGGGCTAGAAATCCCAGGAAGGAGAGACCCAGCTGGAGAGTGCTGCAGGAATCTGGGTGGGAGGCTAGGAGACCCGGGCGAAAAGAATTTCAAAGGAGAAAGCGATGTTGGGGTCTGTGTGATGTTCAGGAAAAGGGTGTTGGTGGGGGGGTCTGGTTTCCATCTTGAGGGCTTGGAGAGGAGTTGTGATCGTTAACTGGCTCCAGTTTACAAGAACGTGAGTGATCTGTATTCACCTAATCGTGTTTGGGTCTTTGGGCGGTTGTTTATTAGTCCCCCTGAGCCTTGGTTTCTTCATCTGTGAAATGGGAGTAGAAATAGGCCATCTTACAGGAGTTTGAGAGGATCTGTTGTTGTTAGTTGCTCAATCGTGTCTGACTCTTTGTGACCCCATGGACTGCAGCATGCCAGGCTTCCCTGTCCTTCACCATCTCTTGGAGTTTGCTCAAACTCATGTCCATTGAGTCAGTGATGCCATCCAAGCATCTCATCTTCTGTCACTCTTTTCTTTTGCCCTCAGTCTTTCCCAGCATCAAGGTCTTTTCTAATGAGTTGGCCCTTAGTATCAGGTGGCCAAAGTATTGAAGCTTCAGCTTCACCATCAGCCCTTCCAATGAGTAGATTACCTTTAGCATTGACTGATTTGATCTTGCAGTCCAAGGGACTCTCAAGAGTCTTCTCCAGCACCACAGTTTGAAAGCATCAGTTTTTTGGTGCTCAGCCTCCTTTATGTTCCAACACGTATATCCGTACATGACTTTCGGAAAAACCATAGCTTTGACTAGACAGACCTTTGTCCGCTGAGTGACATCTCTGCTTTTTAATACACTTGTCTAGGTTTGTCACAGCTTTTCTTCCAAGGAGCAAGCATCTTCTAATTTCATGGCTGCAGTCACCATCCACAGTGATTTTAGAGCCCAAGAAAATAAAATCTGTCACTGTTTCCATTGAGAGGATTGAAGCCCATGTCTAAAATAGTTTGGAAAGACTTGAAGTCAGAATAGGGCTTTAAGAAGTGTTACTTTTTAGAGATCACCTTCAAAATTGCTGATTTAGGGGAGCATTTGCTTCCAAAGGGCTTCCCTGGTGGCTCAGATGGTAAAGCGTCTGCCTGCAATGCTGGAGACCTGGGTTTGATCCTTGGGTTGGGAAGATCCCCTGGAGAAGGAAATGGCAACCCCCTCCAGTTGAGATCTAGTTCCCTGATCAGGGATCGAACCAGGCCCCCTACATTGGGAGCATGGAGTCTTAGCCACTGGACCACCAGGGAAGCCCTCTATTCTACTTTTTATTGATAGGAGATCCTTTGGGTGATTAATACAAGCCCTCAGGGAAATGAGCACTAGAAAATCCTCATGCATGAAATCAGGACTGAACTATTTCTCTTGAATGATGAATGCTTATTTGACAAAATTATTGAGATAGAACAGAACTTTGGCATTCGCGGCTTATTTCAGTGCGAAAACCCTGTCTTTCAGAATGAACCTCCTAAGAAGTCACCAGAGGAGAGCATTCAATCCAATTTAAATGTATTTCTGGATATTTTTATTGCTAAGGATGATGGCAACCAAAGGCATAGCTCTTTCCAAACAAGGGACAATGTCATTGTTCTTTTATTTCTTAATACAGCAACTCTCAGGATCAAGATAAACGTGCAAATGAGCTGAATTGTGCTCACAAATTGGGACTTGGCAGATGTATCTGGCAATGGGCTCTGTTCTTTTTTATTCTGAAGGGTTGGCATTGATGAAAGATGCCACAAGCTACACCCAGCCTCTGTATATCATTAGGGTCTTGGAAAACTAGGAAAATGCACCAGTCTGTTGTTCTACACTATAAGTCAATTTGCTTCTCTAGACAATAATACTCAAGCCTTTAAGTAACATACATCTTATAGACTGAAAAACATGTTGGGGTGGAAAGGGGTCTTATGTTTATTTTGCATTCATCTTTATTTTTTGTTTTTAATCTTTATTTTAAATATAAAGTTATGTCAAAGTTTTAGTCACTCCGGTGATAGCTATGATGCAACTATAGAGAAATTTAGAAGAAAAAAGGACCAATGTTCTTTTTTAAAAAAATTGTTTACTTGGCTGTGCCTGATCGGAGCGTGGCATGCAGGCCTTCTAGTGTGGTGCTTGGGATCTAGTTCCCTGATCAGGGGTCAACCCCAGGCCCCCGGCTAATGCTCATTTTAATTCAAGGCCATACCTACATAAAGGTAGCAAATTTATAATTACCCAAATAAATCAGAGATTCTGACAGCATCTAATTATTCTTTTGTTTAAAAATTATGTAAATTTCATAAGGTGTACAATACATTCTCCTTATAAAATATCAACCAGTATAGATAAAGTGAAAACTTTCTCCTTTTCTCCCCACACCGAAGTCCCACTCCAGTGTATTTAGAATAATATTCAATGTATAGTAACATAAATGACATTATACTAAATAACATGTATGTACAGCTCTTAAAAAGTCAACAATATGTCTTCTAGGTCCACTGATATTTTTACATATACATTTGGCTTGTTCCCAATTTATATTTTTTTTACCATTAAACACAAAGCCTTGGCCGATACTCTTGAGCAAGCCCCTCTGTGTGTGTGTGTGTGTGTGTGTGTGTGAGCTGTCCTACAGGTGGACACCAGGAAGCAGAACTTCTGAGTCCCGGGGAGTGGTCTCCACTTCAGTGTTAATAGAATCTAGTAAAAAAAAAAAAAGTCATAAAAAGTAGCTATAGGGGCTTCGCTGGCAGTCTAGTGGTTACGACTTCACCTTCCAATATAGGGGTGTGAGTTTGATCCCAGGTCAGAGAGCTGAGATCCCATATGTCTCTTGGCCATAAAATCAAAACATAAAACAAAGGCAACATTGTAATAAATTCAATAAAGACTTTAAAAATGGTCCAACTAAAAAAAAAATCTTTAAAAAGTGTAACTATATGATTCACACCACCAGAGTCCCAATTCTCGGGATATTTTGACTATCTAACATTTTTGTCAATCAAATACATATTTATCAATGTTAAACGCTTTCTCACTGCTTTAATTTGTATGCCCTCAATTGTTAGTGAGGCTGTCCCTGAGATATTAGGCGGCTACTTACCATGGTGCTATAGTAGCCAAGTCAACAAGATAATTTTCTTGTGGAGATGTGAGCTCTTGTTACCCTAAAGAGAAACTCATTGCAGGCACCTAAACACACTATTTAGGGTAGGAGATGTGCAAGAAAGCAGTATTTTATTATGACTGAGAATAATGAATTGCAGTTCGGTGGAGATGCAACCTGGAAACCCACAGGCAAGAAAGACCATCATGTCTTTTAGCCCATTTCTGCTACTGTCCCTCTTAGTCAATTTCCATGTGTAAGAAAACAATGGTTTCTTTATTAAAGCCGTGAAAGGCTGGATTTGAAACTGGAGTGACTGCTAACTGTTGATAATTTTCTCTTGCCCAAGAGACTATATGTCCCATTATTTTGAAGGATTTCCAGGAAATGATACTATTGAATCCTTTGTAAAGGATTTAAAAATTTTTTGCCCGGCACCCACCAGTAAAAGCACAGCCCTGGAGGCATTTATTGAAAATATTGCCTCAAACACTGAGCCCATTGAAAGGAAGCATTGAAAATTAGTGAGATCTTCCCTGGTGGTTCTTCTGATTGCAAACCATCCCCCATTCTTAAACCTTTCACAGTCCCTTTCCTACCCAGACCCCTCCCTAAAGTAAACACTTGCAGGTTATCAATAATCCACGCTGGCCCCATCAGTGCCTTCTCTGGCTTCCTCTTCTCCACTGACACCTGCCTCCCTGACACACCTTCCTCTCTGTTGACTATGTGAAGCTCGACTCGCTCAGTCGAGTCTGACTCTGCAACCCCATGGACTGTAGCCCACCAGCCTTCTCTGTCCATGGGATTCTCTAGGCAAGAATACTGGAGTGGATTGCCATTCCCTTCTGCAGGGGATCTTCCCAATGCAGGGATCAAACCCGGGTCTCCTACATTGCAGGCAGATTCTTCACCAGCGGAGCCACCAGGGAAGCTGTGGCAGTCTGTTAGGAAGAAGCCTGCCCAGGAAACCCACCCCCAGGGTGCAGTGCTCACTGTGCCGCTGGCAAGCTGTCGCTTACCCTCTCTGGAGGGTAACGGAGAACATGAACCAGATCTAACCTCCTCCTGGCATGAAAATGTCTGTGCCCTAAGGCTGTCTCTCTCCTTCGCTGTCTTCTCCTTTCTTCTGACGCTTCTTCCTTCCCTGCACTCCTCAGTACGGTGAGTTCTGGGCTTGTGCTCTGTGCTTAGTCTCTCAGTCGTGCCCAACTCCTCGTGACCCATGGACTGCCTCCTGCCAGGCTCCTCTGTCCATGGGATTCTCCAGGCAAGAACACTGGAGTGGGCTGCCATTTCCTTCTCCAGGGGATCTTCCTGATCCAGGCATTGAACTTGGATCTCCTGCATTTCAGGTGGATTCTTTACCGACTGAGCTACCAGATGAGTGCCACCAAATCTCCAGTTTGGATAGCTCTTCCAAAGGCTAGCAACACACCTGCTGTTGCTTCCCAGCTCCCCATCCACACTCACTTCTTTCAAAAGCCCTTCTCTCCAGGTAATGTGGTCTTCCTCCCTTCCCTCAAATGCAATTTATACTTACATTTCAGACTATTTGTCTTACATGACTCATTAATTCTGTTCATGCATGTCTCCAAAATCCTTCTCAATTCATTAAAGTTCAGCCTTCATTTGCCTCTTCAAGGACTTTTGTATCACACCCTAGGGGCTTCTTCTGTCTTGAAATTGCTCATCTCCCACGTTTAAGCAATTATAAGAAGCAGGTTTTTGTCCATCAACAGAAGAATGGATAAAGATGTGGCACATATATACAATGGAATACTACATAGTCATAAAAAAGAATGAAATAATGCTATTTGCAACAACGTGGATGGACCTGGGGATTATTGAACTAACCGAAATGAGTCAGACAGGGAAAGACAAACACCATATGATATCACTTATATGTGGAATCTAAACTATGACACACATGAACACGTCTATGAAAAAGAAACAGACTCACAGACACAGAGGTCAGACTTTTGGTTGCCAAGGGGAAGGGGGAGAGGAAGGTAAGGGAGGGAATCATATATACAATGGAATACTACATAGTCATAAAAAAGAATGAAATAATGCTATTTGCAACAACGTGGATGGACCTGGGGATTATTGAACTAACCGAAATGAGTCAGACAGGGAAAGACAAACACCATATGATATCACTTATATGTGGAATCTAAACTATGACACACATGAACACGTCTATGAAAAAGAAACAGACTCACAGACACAGAGGTCAGACTTTTGGTTGCCAAGGGGAAGGGGGAGAGGAAGGTAAGGGAGGGAAGGGCTGGGAATTTGGGATTAACAAAGGCAAACTATTACAGAGAGAACAGATAAACAAGGTCCTACTGTATAGCACAGGGAAATACATTCAATATTCTGTGACAAACCGTAACGGAAAATGAAAAAGAATGGATAATATGCATAACTGAATCACTTCACTGTACAGCAGGCATTAATGCAACATTGGAAATCAATTATACTTCAATAAAATGCATTTTAAAGAAAGAAAAAAATTAGAGTGTTTTGTTTTGTTTTGTTTTTACATTTCAGTGCCCCTGGAATTTGGATTCAGGTTACAATCCTTATTGGCTGTATAGTAGCCATGATACAGTTGTGTTTGCCTGGGGATATGTATCAAAATTGGCAGATAAGGTTTCAGCAGCTTGGAAGGACGTTCTGGAAATATTAATGGAATGCTTTGAAAAAATACTGGATCTTCAGTGCGTTTGAGAGTGAAGAGGACAATACTGTGTGAAAAAGATTCAGAAGAGTGGAATGTAAAATGAAAAAGTTTTAAGAATTCTTTATTTCATTTTTTCTTAATATCACATATTAAGCAACATATATTAAGATATATATATATCATATATAAGATATGTGATAAAATCTGTGAGTATCTAAAAGAAACCTCTCGTTGAACATAAAATGAAAGTGTTAGATGAAAAGGAAGCGATGTGTCCTCATTTAACTGGCCGCATTCTTCCTTTTCCTAGTGGCATGGCATGATGCTATGACTCAGAATTAAGAGTGTTTCAGATTAGGTGCAGTGTGGCATGTCAGTGTGATGGCATCTTCTCACAGCTACGGGTTTCCTTTCATTCCATCAGGTGGGTTAGAAACTCTCAGAAAGCAGAGCTACATGTTGACCAAAGCCTGTACATATAATAAGCATTTTTAAAGGTTACCTTAAATTACAGTTATTTTTTAAGTCTTTAAATGCAAATATATTAGCATGGATCAAAAAAACAAATGTATAAAAAGTATTGCAGAAAAAAGCCTCTCTTCCACCACTGTGCCCATCTTCCCATTTCCCTCCCTACTCTGAAATAGGAAGTGACTGATATTTGATTCTTATTTCCAGTGATTTTTGATGTATATATATATGCAAATATACATACTGTTTATTTTTTCCTATATAAATAATGGTAGTTGGTTGTACATATTGCTCTGTACCTTTTGTTTTGAAACTGAGCATTGTTTTTAAAATCTTTCAGATCAGTCATTGAGAGCTGATTTTTTATACTTTTCTTTATAACTGCATTATATTTCTTTGTATAGTTATATTGTATAAATATATTTCTTTGTATAGATATATTTCTCACTGATGAATATTTGGGTCATTTCCTATCTTTTCCTATCAGGTTTGCACAGAAGACCCATGTGCCCATGGCAAGTCACCTCTAGGATACACTCTTGGAATTGGAATTGGATTTTTTGGTATCAATATGCATATCAAATTGTGTAATTTTTATATAATTTTCCAAATTATTCTTCATAAGATTCTACCAATTTCTATCCTGTTGGCAATGGATGAGAACCTTCAGTAAAAGCTTTGAAGAATAATGAAGTGGTGTATATAGAGATATGGAGTCATATATTCATTTTGGGACCATGCAGTTTTTCTTTGGGAATCATTTAGTGGACAGAAAGCTCCTCAATTAATTATTCAAACACTAAAAGATCAATTTCCTTCAACAGGCCAGTAACTTCCTTAGGTCTCAGTGTAGAGACAGGATCTCCGGCCCTGTTATATAATTGTTTTCTCCTGAAAGTGGTTCCCAGTTTTATCTTTAAAAAGAAAAGTTTATTTATTTGATTGCACCAGGTCTTAGTTGCAGCATGAGGGAGCTAGGCCTTAATGAATTCCTTTTTCCTTAGATTCTAGGAAGTTCAGAGCTTGGTAGAATGGCCAAAGTGAACATATTTGTCTAATCAGGGCTGATATAAAACTATCTACCATTCCTACCCTCCCCCACCAACACTTACCTTGTACAGATTTAAATTTCCCCGCATCAGTTCTGCTCTGGTAAAATGACAATAGTTCCCATTTATTAAGAGGTTTTCTACTAAATTCTTTGCATCTATAATTTTATTGAAGTCTCATAAGAATCCTGTGAAGTCCTGATTTTACAGATGAGGAAACTGAGGCCTAGAAAGCTTACTTACCCAAGACTATAACAGTAATAGGGAACACCAACTAAATCTAAAATTTTTTTTAAAAATCACTTTTGGCTGTGCAGGGTCTTTGTTATGGGCATGAGGCTTCTCCAGTTGTGGAGTGTGGGCTCTCGAGCACACGGGCTCAGCAGTTGCAGTGAATGGGCTCACCTGCTCCATAGCAAGTGTGATCTTAGTTCCCTGACCACAGGCCAAACCTGTGTCCCCTGCACTGGAAGGCAGATTCTTAACCACTGCACCACCAGGGAAGTCCCTTGCCTAAAATTTAGACCCAGGCAGTCTGATTTTTAACCACTCTTCCATATTATCTCCTCTGTTTCTCTTTTGCTAATTGGTGGAATTCAGCTATACATGTTGGTGCAGAGCTCTTGCACAGCCACTCCCGCCGTAGGCTGGCTGGCGGGGCCACGCTTATCTCTGAGGCCTGCGCCGTGTCTGGCTGTGAACCAGAAGGGCGCGGTGTGTGCACGCCTGGCTGGCACACCGTGGCTTTGCGCCAGTCACCTTGGAAGACACTGACAGCTCGCTCACCCAGCGTCTGTCACCGTCGCGTGGGCCGTTGCCACACCGGCCTGGGCCACTCTTGGCTGCCTCGGTGGGTTACACCCTGTCTGAGGATCTTTAGCGAGCCAGGTCCAGTGTCCCCGATGGCTGCTCTGCTCCGTTAAAGGAGCTGTCCGCTCCCAAGACGCCTGTGTCATCTTTGTCCTTGTGCAGCTGCAAGGCTGTCTTCACGTGATTTTAAATGCTCTCCATTCTGTCAGGCTTAAAGTTGATATTAACTTAATAAATAAACACACTGCATTTGTTTAGATGTTGGATATTGTTTTTGATTCTTACAAGACTATTCGGCTTCTCGGATGGCTCAGTGGTAAAGAATCCACCTGCCAATGCAGGAGACGCAGGTTCGATCCCTGGGTTGGGCAGGTCCCCTGGAGAAGGAACTGGCAACCTGCTCCAACATTCTTGCCTGGGAAATCCTATGGACACAGGAGCCTGGTGGGCTACAGTCCATGGGGTCGAAAAGAGTCGGACACGGCTGAGTAAGTGGACACACAAGACTATTAGAGGAAACTTTTGTTTGCCACAAGAGGCCTGTGATGAGCAAAGGAGCAGGACCCAGAAGACAGCCCTCCTTCCCTGTGCCCATGAGGCCACACCTGACTCGCTGAGCAGTTTTGCCACCTGCTTGCTGCTAGGGAAAAGCAGACTGGATACAAAAGCTGTATATGCAAGGTTGTTTTAAAGGTTGAAAGTGCGTTGACAGTATCATATCATCTAAGGTACTCAATAAATTTAAATATTTATTTACTTATTTTTGGCTGCCCTGGGTCTTAATTGTGGCACACGGGATCTTCCATCTTCGTTGTGGCAGGCAGGACTTTTTAGTTAATCTAGTTCCCTGACCAGGGATAGAACCTGGGCCCTGCCCACTGGAAGCATGGAGTCTTAGCCACTGGACCACCAGGGAAGTCTCGCGATCAACAATTTTAATTTAACACAGTGGTTCACTCTGGCCATGTGGCTACGGCCTCAGTCTCTGGGCAACCCCAGGAACATGCTTTGAAACAAAAACCCATGGTTTTGCACAACAGAACAGAGGGGTTCTTTCCCTTGATACCTTCAGGAGCAGACATGGAAGTGTTACACGTTAGGAAATCATTTCTTTTTATCTGTTCAAATTAGAGAATAGATGCCTTCATACAGCACAGTTGTGATGGAAAACAGAAAACGTGAGCACACAAGATCTTAGTAGGTTGGGAAGCTGAGAAGGATCCCAAGGTGAGAGAACAGGTCGGGGCAGGTGGGGATGGAGAGAATGTTTCCTCTCAGATGACTGCTTCACAATTCGCCAGAAAAAAGAAAATCTCGTGGTAGTTTCTGGTTCCCTGGGTTCAGAAACCGTAAGTGCTCAGTGTTGTGAAAACATTCAGTTATAAGGGCTGAGTTTGGGGCTTATGCTAATTTTAGCAAAAGTCTTTTTTTTTTACTCCTTGTTTCTCCCCTTCTCTTTTTCCTACTCAAGCTCTGACTGCTGATGGAGTTTCTAGCTTTCGACTCTGAATGACATTCTCTTCTCCAGAAGCTACCCCACGGTGTGTGGTGAAATTTCCTGAAGTTCACCCAAGCAATAAAATGGAAGGGTCTGAAACACCAGTTCCCACCACTGGGAACACAGTTCCTGAGGGAGAAAGGATAATGTATCTATGTCCTGGTGAGAAGAATTCAGAAGAAATTTATTGGGAGAGTTCTCTTGGAGAAATGGCATCTGATCATTCAGTTTCTGCTCTTCCCATTTTGGCCAAAAGTGATGTTGCAGGAATCTCTGTCTATCCTTACATACCTGATGGCCGTGTGCCCCAGGGGTCTCCAGCCACACCCCTGTGCCTGCCTTTCCTTCCCAAATGATGCTCCTGTGGCCCTGGTACCGGGAAGTTACCAGCCCTGGTGGCAAACGCTCCACTTCTAACCAAGTTGGCCTCTAGATACTGACTCCATTGCTCTCTTTCTGGAGGTTTGTTTTGCACTGGCCCCCAGCTGCCCCACAGGACTGAGCTCAAGGTGCCCAAAGATGTAGCCTCCTAAATAAACTTCTCATAGTGGAACCCCTAGGCTTCCTTGTGTGGTTCAGTCAGTAAAGAACTCACCTGCAATGCGGGAGACACAGGTTCGATCCTGGGGCCGGGAAGATCCCCGGAAGATTCACTTCAGATTAACTGAAGGGACTGAACATGCACACACATAGTGGAACCCTTATTTCAGACTTGGCTTCCGGGGGAAGCCAGAAGCCAACTAGGACAACTACGAGATGTGTATTGAAGCAAACATTATTGAACTCCTTTTGTACACTAGGCATTGTGATGTTGACATGGATCTCCTCCTCTCTCTTCTTCCTTCTCCTCACCATGGAAACCTTCAGCCCCTTCATCCTCCATTCTATCCTACCCATCAGTTCCATAGTCACTGTCAGAACACAAGTCTCATCATGGCCTTTTCCAGCTTAAAAACTCACAGTGGTTTATCATGACCAAAAAGCAAGCTGCAAGCTCCCCAAATGGCCCTTGTGGAGCTTATGGCCAGGCCTGAGTGACACCCCAGCAGACTCAGCTGCGGTCACCCCTCCTCCCTCTGGATGTTAGGACCCAGCCTTCCTCATGTACAGGGACGAGCACACCACGAAGGTGAAGAGCGTGAGCTTGGGAGCCAGAAGCCTGGCTCTGTTGGATAGCGTCTGTACCAGTGTGGCCTTGGACAGGTTGTTACCTCCTGAGCCTCCCAGGTGGCGCTAGTGGTAAAGAATCCTCCTGCTAATGCAGGAGATGTAAGGAACTCAGGTTAGTTCCCTGGGTAGGGGAGATCCCCTGGAGGAGGGCATGGCAACCTGCTCCAGTGTTCTTGTCTGGAGAATCCCATGGACAGAGGAGCTGGCGAGCTGCAGTCTGTGGGGTCACAGAAAGTCAGACACGACTGCAGTGACTTAGCATGGACGCATGAGCCCCAATCAGGGCATCTGTGAACCTCAGAAGAGTGGTCCCTCTACAGAGCCACCAGAGGGTGACATGAGGTGACTGCATATAAAGCACAGAGGTCGGTGGCCAGTGCAGCCTTGGAGCTGGAATTACTGGTCATCTTGGAGAACACACAGCAAGTGCCCGTGTCCTGCGCTACCTGGACCATATCCCCCGCTTGGCCCACGAACAAGCCCCTTCACGACTCCTCTCAGGTTCTAACCTCTCAGTGCCGTTTTCCCTTACCAGCATCTCACACCCAACCCAAGAAATGATTGCCCTCAATTTTTACATTCCATGGAATTCTTATATTTGTTGCACCAACACTGTATTATGCTAATTGAGCATGTGCTTGCGTGTGTGTGTATCTCCCACGTAAACTGTAAATTCTATCAGAGTGGAGACTGTATCTTATTTGTCTTCAGTCGTGTTGGACTCTGCGACCCTGTGGACTGTAGTCTGCCATGCCCTTCTACAGGGGATCTTTCTAATCCAGGGATGAAACTTGAGTCTCCTGCATTGCAGGCAGATTCTTTACTGTCTGAGCCACCAGGGAAGTCCTTGCTGCTGAAGTCCTTATTTGTCTTAAATTAGTTTAATGTAAGGATAAGTACATGATGGACCTCCCTCCCTGGTGGTTCAGTGGCTAAGACTCCATGCTCCCAGTGCAGGGGGCCCAGGTTCTATCCCTGGCCAGGGAACTAAATCCCACATGCTGCAACTAAAAGAGAAGAAAAGAATAAGTGTATGCATGAATGAATGCATCTGCTGCAGGATTTGCAACATCTGAATGCCCCTTCCCCATCTTCAGCCTTTTTCTGGAGCCTCCAGCAGAGTAGATGAAAACTCATGATCCAACTGGGTCTCCTTCCTCTTCTGCTCCAGGGCAAAACAGCACATGACCGCTCAGAGCAGAGGCAGGGTCCCGCGGTGACCGC
>SJXQ01007860.1:196166-217138 GCA_006408695.1 Aepyceros melampus
ATGGCCGCACCGACATCCATTCAGTTAGTTCCGAGCCCCTTCACCGCCTCATTTGGTGCTCCTGCTGTGAGTCTGCAAAGCTTGCTTTCCTGCGGGGCTTTTGTCTCTTTAGCGCGTGTGGTGCTGGGAGAAGGGAGGAGTAGGCGGAGGGCATCCCTGGGAAGGAAGCTCCCTTGGAACCCCCCTGTGGTCCAGCCGGGACATCCGGGTGTGTGTAGCCCTGCTGAGTGGGCCTCAGCTCAGAGTCAGGCTGTTCTTTCCGGGCTACAGCTGTTGAATGGGCCTTCTACCAAAGTCACGTGGGAAGGATCTTTGCATTTCCTATAAGAATGGCTGTGGAGAAGCTTCTTTACAATAAGCAACAGTTTGCTGGTAAATTCTGAGAACTCAGGGCCTGGGAAGACTTCGTTTATTTCTCTTTGTGAACCATAGTTTATTTTTGCACCGAACAGACAGTGGATTCCGTAGGCTGATGGGAACTCTGTGCTAGGTGAGAAACATTTACATACCACAGACCAAGAGATGGCAGGGAGGGCAGTGGAGATGGCATTAAGTTTTGATGTGAAAGTGAAATTTTTACATTTTTTTCACTTTCATTTGTAAAGTCTTTATTGAATTTGTTACAATATTACTTCTGCTTTATGTTTCGGTTTCTTGGCTGTGAGGCATGTGGGATCTTAGTTTCCCCACCAGGGATGGAACTCACACCTCCTGAATTGAAAGGCGAAGTCTTAAGCCCTGGACCACCAGGGAAGTCCCCAGCCATGATATATTTTTCCCATAATTTCAACTGACCTTGCTGGATGGAATGCCTGCTTCACAATCAATATAGCCTTTCACTGTCCTTTATACAGGATTCTGCCCTCTGTATGCAGAGGTTCCCACCCCAGCTGCAGAGTAGAATTACAAGGGCATATATTTCTGTAAAAATAAAAAATAAAGCTAGATGCCAAATACGAATTGCTGAAGGTGGGAACCAGGTTTCCATATTTAAAAACTCCTCAGACAGTGCTAAGGCGTGGCCAGATTGAGAACCTCAGAACAAGGGCAGAGATCAGGGCTTACCCAGCAAGCACATCACAGCCTGGGGGGCTCTGAGATGCTGGAGGCTGGGCCTTACTCCCCATGTACTGAATAATTGTCTCCAAGGATGGGCTCCAGGCAGCTGTAATAAAGAAGAACCCTGTGGAGACCGTTTAAGGAAACTATGGCAGATGAGATTGGAGAAAGTTCTCGTGTAAGCCATACAAAGAAACGGGAACTCTTGCTCAAGGGTAATGGGGAGATCAGAAGAGTTCTAGGCAGACAGGTGACAATTCTGTAAGCAGACAGGTTAGGAGGACCCTTGAGAAAGAGAACCAGGAATGGCTTTCTTGACATAAGAGGAGCCATTTTGGCCCAAGCCCTGTTGTGATCTAAGCAGAGCTGCAATGCTGCTCCTCCGTTCATGGGATTTTCCAAGAGTGCTGGAGTGGAATAGAACCCGGGTCTCCCGCATTGCAGGCAGACGCTTTACCGTCTGAGCCACCAGGAAGCCCTGCCCTTGAACAGGTCTCAGTCATTACCGGTCTTAAGGGAACACAGGAGTCCATGAACAAACAAAAGGCAATCAAACAACAAAGTGATAAAGCAAGGTCCTGGCTCCTCCTCAAGGGATATACATAATAATACATCTCTGAGTTCTGCAGGAACTAAGGCGCCCACGCAGGTGAAGGATACAATGATGATGTTGACACTCCTGACTTGAGTCAACTAAAGTTTGGACTCTGTGGACCTTAGCCCCAATTCTCTGCTGGATTCTCCTTTCGCTCAAGCTCCTTCATGAATATGCCTGTACCCTTAGCTTAAAATCTCACCCGCTTTGCTGTTGGGGAGACACTGCTTTGGGAAAGATCACCAGTGTTGTCCTTACTCGAACCTGAGTGAGCACCGTGACCGTAACTTGAACTGGTAACCTCTACATTGGACAGCCAGTCTGAGGACAGGAAAAACCTGGGCTTTTGCTCACCAGCGTGTCCTTCCTTCACTCCACAGCATCCAGCAGGGTGCCAGATCATAACAGGCACTCCCAAAACCATATGGAACAAATAAACCACTGATACGAATTACAGCTGCAGATTATCCCGGGAAAGGACCCTGCATCCAGCAAGAAGTATTCTGAGGAGCAGACCAACTCGTTCAGATTTGCTGTTTGAAAAATTCAACAATGACCCTTCAATGAGAGTAAAATTACAGCAGCTCCCCCAGTTCAAAAACATTGTGTCACCCCAAATCTTTATGCCCACTAAGGCTCCCCAACACTTCAGCCAACTTTGGCCCCTCCAGCTCCTCTCTTCAATCTCAGGACAACTTTAAAATGTCAACTTATCTCCCCCTTGCCCTCTCCACCCCACCGCCACAGACTTTGTCCCTTTCTCACTGATGCTTTTGCTTAAAATGGTTTTCCCCTTGGTGGCATGATATGTCCCTTTCCTGTCTCTTCTGGAGAACCTACCCACGGTCCCTAACCCTACCCAGGGTCCAATCACTGCTTCAACTCTGAATGCCCACAGACCTACATATGTGGCTGAGGCTTCTTGTTTTTATTCCATCTCCTCCATTTGACCCTTACATTCTGATATCAGATTTAAAACACCAAATGCATACTTCCTTTATATCCCCTTTACTCACATTTGCATAAGCACCACCTCCACTGCAGAAGTTCCTACGTAAACTCACTGATGGCTGCTGCTGCTAAGTTACTTCAGTCGTGTCCGACTCTGTGTGACCCCATAGACGGCAGCCCACCAGGCTCCTCCATCCCTGGGATTCTCCGTCACTGATGGCTACAGGGCTGAAAAGCACTGCACCCATATAGCAACTGCATTTAGGAAAACAACATTAGCTCTACCCTGTATGACTGGTTGGAGAAGGCAATGGCACCCCACTCCAGTGCTTTTGCCTGGAAAATCCCATGGACAGAGGAGCCTGGTAGGCTGCAGTCCATGGAGTCGCTATGAGTCGGACACGACTGAGCAACTTCACTTTCACTTTTCACTTTCATGCATTGGAGAAGGTGAAGGTGAAGTCACTCAGTCGTGTCCGACTCTTTGCGACCCCGTGGACTGTAACCTACTAGGCTTCTCCGTCCATGGGATTCTCCAGGCAAGAATACTGGAGTGGATTGCCATTTCCTTCTCCAGAGGATCTTCCCGACCCAGGGATCGAACCCAGGTCTCCCGCATTGGAGGCAGACGCTTTAACCTCTGAGCCACCAGGGAAGCATGCATTGGAGAAGGAAATGGCAACCCACTCCAGTGTTCTTGCCTGGAGAATCCCGGGGACGGTGGAGCCTGATGGGCTGCCATCTATGGGGTCGCACAGAGTCAGACACGACTGAAGTGACTTAGCAGCAGCAGTATGACTGGTTACCTAGAATTTGGAGGTTTTTCTGGAGAGAAGCAAAGCATTTTTCCAATGAATGCAGAACTTACCCTCATAGGACTCAGAATCAAGCTACCAAATTTTAAAAACAAGTTTATAGGGACTTTTCTAGTGGTTCAGTGGCTAAGATTCCAGTCTCCCAGTGCAGAGGGCCCGGGTTCGATCCCTGACTAGGGAACTAGATCCTACATACCGCAGCTAAGTGTTTGCATGCTGCAACTGAAGCTCTGGTGCAGCCAAATAAATATTTTTTAAATAAATAAAAACAGGAGTATAGCCTTCAAGAAACACTTCGTATGTTCGTCAAACAAATCATCATGTCGTAATTTCCAGGCTCGAAGGCAATGAAATGAGAAGAGCAAGTTGCTGAGGGGTGAAAAAAAGCCTGTAGGTACTATTGTTGTGCAGTCTGACTCTCTGTGACCCCCATGGACTGCAGTTCAGGCAAGAATACTGGAGTGGATTGCCATTTCCTTCTCCAGAGGATCTTCCCGACCCAGGGATCGAACCCAGGTCTCCCGCATTGGAGGCAGACGCTTTAACCTCTGAGCCACCAGGGAAGCATGCATTGGAGAAGGAAATGGCAACCCACTCCAGTGTTCTTGCCTGGAGAATCCCGGGGACGGTGGAGCCTGATGGGCTGCCATCTATGGGGTCGCACAGAGTCAGACACGACTGAAGTGACTTAGCAGCAGCAGTATGACTGGTTACCTAGAATTTGGAGGTTTTTCTGGAGAGAAGCAAAGCATTTTTCCAATGAATGCAGAACTTACCCTCATAGGACTCAGAATCAAGCTACCAAATTTTAAAAACAAGTTTATAGGGACTTTTCTAGTGGTTCAGTGGCTAAGATTCCAGTCTCCCAGTGCAGAGGGCCCGGGTTCGATCCCTGACTAGGGAACTAGATCCTACATACCGCAGCTAAGTGTTTGCATGCTGCAACTGAAGCTCTGGTGCAGCCAAATAAATATTTTTTAAATAAATAAAAACAGGAGTATAGCCTTCAAGAAACACTTCGTATGTTCGTCAAACAAATCATCATGTCGTAATTTCCAGGCTCGAAGGCAATGAAATGAGAAGAGCAAGTTGCTGAGGGGTGAAAAAAAGCCTGTAGGTACTATTGTTGTGCAGTCTGACTCTCTGTGACCCCCATGGACTGCAGTACGCCAGGCCTTCCTCTCCCTCACTAACTAGTAGTACTATTATCTTTGGTCAAAGCGCAAATGAAAAGAATCAAAAGGCATCCCACTGATCCAGAAAGCTACATAAGTTAGCAATACTCTTTTAAGACAGGGAACGGAAATAAAGCAGAGAAAGGGAACTTAAATTTCTAATTCTCAGTGTCACAGACCCACAATATAGTTCAAGACCTGCTGAAGAGAAGGAAGAACCTTTTCTTCCCTGGTGGCTCAGACAGTTAAGAATCTGCTTGCAAGGTAGTAGACCCAGGCTGGGTTCCATCCGTGAGTTGGGAAGATCCCCTGAAGAAGAGAAGGCTACCCACTCCAGTACTCTTGCCTGGGAAAATCCCATGGACAGTGGAGCCTGGCGGTCTACAGTTCATGGGGTTCCAAAGAGTCCAACAGGACTGAGCAGACTAACAGCTTCACACTTTCGCTTTCATTTGTACAAGGACTCATTTTGGTTTTAAAATTCAGTCTTATTTCTGACTCAGATGATTCCGTCTCCTTCTCAACCATCTTAACACCGCACCACCTTCAGCGGAGTGGATGTAGGGGTCAATTTTCACAAGTAAGAAAATGTGGGGCCAGCTGTGGCAAGAAGGGTCTGTTTGGGGAGGAGTCGTAACCCTTTGCCCTGGTTCTTATCGCTGAGCTCTTATGGGCCCTGCTGACAGGGGGCACTTCCAGGTTAACTTCTCCAGGGCATGAGAGGTCGCTCTGAAAGTTCAGCCACGCTTCCTGGCAGACCCCCATCACTGATCACACGGCGAGCACCCCCGGCCGGTTTGTGGTTGTCTCCGGCAAGGCTGTGGCCATCCATCTCCGCTGCCCTCCCTGCCGTCTCTTGGTCTGTGGGTATACAAACGCTTCTTTCTCACCTCTCTGGAGCGGGAATGTGAGGTGTGGTGGGGATGCTGGGTGCAGAGCCTCGACAGCCCCACGCACTGCCTAGCTCCCACGGCCTGCCCTGGTGGCGCATGCGCAGGCCCGCAGGTCTGGAACAGCAGGGACCCTAACCCTCACAGGGGACCCTCTGGGTCCTCCCCAGCTCGCCTTTGGGGTCGTGAAGCAGGAGAAGCAGAGGCAAGATCGCTGCACACTTCCTCCCCCATCCCCAGAAGGCGAGCCCCGCCCCCCGGGGGGTGGGTGGGGGTTCCTCCTGAATGGACTGGGCTTGAGGGCTGGGGGTGTCCCTGCTGTGCCCTCCCGCTGCCCACATCGGCTCTCCATCCCCCTGTCCCCAGCCCCAGGCCAGTCCGGGAGTGGCAGGCGTCGCTCCTGCTTCTTTGCTTCTTCTCGGAGGCCAGACTCCAAGGATTTGTTTCCAGGGATGCCTCTGAGTCACAGTTCTGGGAAGATTGGGGGAAACGTTGCACGTGACCCATAATCTCGTCCTGTGACATAAATTAACGCTGCGAACAGTTTCCTGAGTTCGTGGCACCAGGGAAGACACCTGGAGCTCTTTTTTGTGTCTGAGGAAAGGACGGATCCCAGCTCATCCTCCCGGCTTCCCGTTGCCTGCAGGGACCCGCGTCTCCTGCTGCTCCAGACCCCGTGATCCTGTTCCACCGGGCTGGAGAGGGGCGCTGGGGGCTCGCTTCCTCACGCTCAGCTCTCGGGGTGCGCGGGCCGGGCCTCTCGGGCTGTAGGACTCCAGGGAAAACATCCACATTCTTTCCCAGCCACCAGGTGGGAGGTGTGCTGCAGGATGAAGCCTGGAAGGAAACTGTTCCAGCAGTGAATGAAAGACACCGATCATGAGCAGTGGGGTAAATTCCTATCAAAAAAGGACAAGCGGCATAGAGAGCTACGGGAGAACAGGCCTCTTGGAATCAGTCTATGAGTCTCGTTTGGATTCACACTTGTTCGGTGGCTAGACAAACTTCAGATTTTTTATTATTATTATTATTATTTACTTTTAGGGGGCATGGCATGTGGGAACTTATTTCCTTCACCAGAGATCACACCCACGCCCACTGCATTGGAAGGGCAGAGTCTTCACCACTGAGCTGCTGGGAAAGTCCCTGTGGCTACAGTATTAGGATGAAAGCAGACCTTGCTAGGGAGAAGCCGGCCTCCCATAGACAGGCGGATGGAGTAGGGGCCAGAGGAGGGCTGCACTTAAAAAGTTTGATCATCTGTATTGCCAGTCACCTGAGGGGTACATACATCCTCAGGACCTGAACTGAGATCAGTGTCCCCAGGTAAAAGGAACAGCTCCCATTTGTTGACCACTTGTCTATGCCAGGCTCCATCTTAAACGGTTATCAAATACAATCTCACATAGTCTCCACAACACCATGAATCCACACAGGCAAGCTGGGGCACAGAGAAGTTAAGCAGCTTGTCTAAGGTCACACGGCCAGGATGCAGGAGTGTGTGCCTTTGAACGTTGGTGATTTCCCTTCAGAGCCCAGTTCTGAGCCTCTGCCATATTCACTGCCACCCCAGTGTAGGCAGGATTCCTTGGAGTTGGGGGTGCAGCAGTATAACCTGGGGAATTAGAATAAAACTCACCAGCAAGAGGAGCAGAAAGAGGCTCATTGTAAGATCCACGCCTTTGTTGACTTATGCACGTTTCTCCTGTCTGTGGTCGTAATTGTACACCCTTTTTAGTTTAATTAGGGAATTCATCAGAATGGGGTTTTTGCGCTTGGATCAGGGTGCCTGTGACCACCGTTAGGATGGCAAGGCAGGTCTGCCATGCTGTCTTCATCTGGACATTCCCTCCGTGGCCAAAGTTGAAGTTCCTAGTTTGAATTTGTTTGAGAACACAAATATATATACACTACTATTTATAAACTCGATAACCAAGAAGAACTTACTGTGTAGTGCAAGGGGACTCTACTCAATATTCTGCAATAACCTATATGGAAAGTAATTTGAAAAAGAATACAGACATGTACATGAATAACTGAATCACTGTGAAACTAATGCATTGTAAATCAACTATACTCCGATATAAAAGTTTTAAAAATCAACTTTAAAGCTAGAAAAAAAATTACCAAAAAATTCCAGAAGAAAGCCCTTGTAGCTCAGTCAGTAAAGAATCTGCCTGCAGTGCAGGAGACCTGGGTTCATTCCTGGGTCGGGAAGATCCCCTGGAGAAGGAAATGGCAACCCACTCCATATTCTTGCCTGGAGAATCCCATGGACAGAGGAGTCTGGCAGGCTATAGTCCATGGGTCGTAAAAGTCAGACAAGACTTAGTCACTAAACCACCAACCACCACCACCACCTCAGCAGAACTTCGGTAACTGAGGGGTGTATTGCTCACCAGGCTCCTCTGTCCATGGGAATCTCCAGGCAAGAATACTGAAGCAGATTGCCATTGCTTTCTCTAGGGGATCTTCCAGACCCAGGGATTGAACCTGCATCTCTGAAGTCTCTTGCACTGGCCAGTATGTTCTTTACCACTAGCGCCACCTGGGGAGCCCATGTGGGGGTCTGACTCCTCAGTGGAAATAAATATTTATTTTTATAACTAGTTGTGTATTTTATGTTTGTATTCTTTTTTTAAAAGAAAAGTCCCAGAAAGTGTAGAAGCTTCAGATCCTACAGAACCCAGGGTTTTTCTGATGCCCAGGGCTGCAGAGGTGTCCTGGGTTTCAGCAACCCAGTAGTGATGTCCTCTCATCACTGGCTGACTTTTCTAGAGGAGTTTTATCATCACCCTCTATTGTCCTGTGGCAGTATGCCTGATTTTAATAGTATTGATACTAACATGTATTTAATTTTAAGGGAATTTTAATAATTCCCTTCTTATTTGTTTAGGGCTGAAAATCACAAAGTAAAGCTTTTTAGAATTACATTAAAACTAGAACATATGCCTGAGCTACTCATAAAAAGATGGAGTTTTGCCATCGGCAGAGAAAGACAAATATATGATTTCACTTATAGGTGAAGTCTAAAGCCAGAACAAAGAGAACGAGACAGAAACAGACTTAGATGCAGAGAACCATCTGGTGGTTACTAGCGGGGTGAGCTGGGGGTTGGATGAAATATTTGAAGTGGATTAAGAAAGACAAACTTCCAATTATAAAATAAATAAGTCACAGGGATGTAATGTACAGCACAGGGAATACAGTCAATAATACCGTATAACTTTGTATGGTGACAGATGGTTACTAGACTTTCTACAGTGATCAATCTGTAGTGTACATAAATGTCAGAACACTATGTTGTACACCTGGAACTAATATATGCTGTATGTCAATTATACCTCAGTTAAAAAAGGATACATCGTAAAAAAAAAAAAGAAGAAAAGAAAACTTTGAGTAAGATCAACGAATCTCCCTGTGCTTGAACACAGCATCTAGAATTTGTTTCTGCTCCAGCTCAGAGGGTTGATGTTCCTACAGAGGTTACTGCCATACAAAGTGGATTCTTATATTTTCCTTGTCAACAAAAGGAGACATTTTATAAGAGGAAGTAGGGTGTTAGGAGTTGATAAATGTTAAGATGGATTCTAAGCCTGTAAGCTGCTTCTCATACTGATTCATACTGCTCATGGGGTTCTCAAGGCAAGAATATTGAAGTCGTTTACCATTTCCTTCTACAGAGGACCACGTTTTGTCAGAGCTCTCCACCATGACCCGTCCATCTTGGGTGGCCCTACACGGCGTGGCTCATAGTTTCACTGAGTTAGACAAGACTGTGGTCCATGTGATGAGACTGCTTAGTTTCTGTGATTGTGGTTTTCAGTCTGTCTCCCCTCTGATGGAGAAGGATAAGAGACTTATGGAAGCTTCCTGATGGGAGAGACTGAAGGGGAAACTGGGTCTTGTTCTGATGGGCAGGGCCATGCACAGTAAACCTTTAATCCAATTTTCTGTTGAAGGGCAGGGTTGTATTCCCTCCCCGTAATTTGACCTGAGGCCAAACCATGGTGGAGGTGATGAAGATAATGGCGGCCTCCTTCAAAAGGTCCCATGATGCACTGCAGCACTCAGTGCCCCTGACCCTGCAGCAGGCCACCGCCAACCCACGCCTCCACCAGAGCCTCCTGGACACTCACGGGCAACTCTGGGTCAGTCTCCTGTGGGGTCACAGCTCCAGTCTCCTGGGTCCTGGTGCGCACAAGCTTTTATTTTGGCCCTCCAAGAGTCTTTCCCCAGTCCTGTTAAGTTCTGGCAGCTCTATGGTGGGGTTAATGGCGACCTCCCCCAAGAGGGCTCATGCCATACCCAGGTCTGCTGCACCCGGAGCCCCTGCCCCTGCGGCAGGCCACTGCTGACCCGTACCTCCTCAGGAGACACTCAGACACAGTTCCGTCTCAGTTTCTGCGGGGTCTCTGGGTCCCAGTGAGTACAAGGTTTGAGCCCTCAGAGCATCTCTGGTGGGTATGGGGTTTGATTCTAAATGGAATTTCACCCCTTCTACAGTCTTGCTGGTGATTCTCCTTTGCCCTCGGATGTGGGGTATCTCCAAAGATGGAGAAGCTCTATACAGTCAGCAAAAACAAGACCGTTAGCTGACTGTGGCTCGATCATGAACTCCTTATTGCCAAATTCAGACTTAAATTGAAGAAAGTAAGGAAAACCACTAGACCGTTCAGGTATGACCAAAATCAAATCCCTTAGGATTATATACTGGAAGTGAGAAATAGGTTCAAGGGATTAGTTCTGATAGACTGAGTGCCTGAAGAACTATGGGTGGAAGTTCGTGACATTGTACAGGAGGCAGGGATCAAGACCATCCCCAAGAAAAAGAAATGTAAAAAAGCAAAATGTTAGTGTGAGGAAGCCTTACAAAATAGCTGAGAAAACAGAAGTGAAAGGCAAAGAAGAAAAGGAAAGATATACCCATTTGAATGCAGAGTTCCAAAGAATAGCAAGGAGAGATAAGAAAAACTTCCTCAGTGATCAATGCAATGAAATAGAGGAAAACAATAGAATGGGAAAGACTAGAGATCTCTTCAAGAAAATTAGAGCTACCAAGGGAACGTTTCATGCAAAGATGGGCACATAAAGGACAAAAATTTTATGGACCTAACAGAAGCAAAAGATATTAAAAAGAGGTGGCAAGAATACACAGAAGAACTATACAAAAATGATCTTCATGACCTGGATAATCACAATGGTGTGATCACTCACCTAGAGCCAGATATCCTGGAATGCAAAGCCAAATGATCCTTAGGAAGCATACTACAAACAAAGCTAGTGAAGGTGACGGAATTCCAGTTGAGCTATTTCAAATCCTAAAAGATGATGCTGTGGAAGTGCTGCATTCAATATGCCAACAAATTTGGAAAACTCAGCAGTGGCCGCGGGACTGGAAAAGGGCACTTTTCATTCCAGCCCCAAAGAAAGGCAATGCCAAAGAATGTTCAAACTACTGCACAACTCTACTCATCTCACATGCTAGTAAAGTAATGCTCAAACTTCTCTAAGCCAGGCTTCAACAGTTTGTGAACCATAAACTTCCAGATGTTCAAGCTGGTTTTAGAAAAGGCAGAGGAACCAGAGATCAAATTGCCAACATCTGTTGGATCATCGAAAAAGCAAGAGAGTTCCAGAAAAAAAAACATTTATTTCTGTTTTATTGACTATGCCAAAGCCTTTGACAGTGTGGATCACGACAAACTGTGGAAAATTCTTCAAGAGATGGTAATACCAGACCACCTTACCTGCCTCTTGAGAAATCTGCATGCAGGTCAGGAAGCAACAGTTAGAACTGGACATAGAACAACAGACTGGTTCCAAATAGGAAAAGGAGTACGTCAAGGCTGTATATTGTCACCCTGCTTGTTTAACTTCTATGCAGAGTACGTCATGAGAAACGTTGGGCTGGATAAAGCACAAGCTGGAATCAAGATTGCCGGGAGAAATATCAATAACCTCAGATATGCAGATGACACCACCCTTATGGCAGAAAGTGAAGAGGAGCTAAAAAGCCTCTTGTTGAAAGTGAAAGAGGAGAGTGAAAAAGTTGGCTTAAAGCTCAACATTCAGAAAATGAAGATCATGGCATCTGGTCCCATCACTTCATGGGAAGTAGATGGGGAAACAGTGGAAACAGTGGCTGACTATTTTTCTGGGCTCCACAATCAGTGCAGATGGTGACTGCAGCCATGAAATTAAAAGAACTTACTTCTTGGAAGGAAAGTTATGAGCCACCTAGACAGTATATTAAAAAGCAGAGACATTACTTTGTCAACAAAGGTCCTCTAGTCAAAACTATGGTTTTCCCTGTGGTCATGTATGGATGTGAGAGTTGGACTGTAAAGAAAGCTGAGCGCAGAAGAATTGATGCTTTTGAACTGTGGTGTTGGAGAAGACTCTTGAGAGTCCCTTGGACTGCAAGGAGATCCAACCAGTCCATCTTAAAGAAGACCAGACTTGGGTGTTCATTGGAAGGACTGATGCTGAAGCTGAAATTCCAATACTTTGGCCACCTGATGGGAAGAACTGACTCATTTACAAAGACTCTAATGCTGGGAAAGATTGAAGATGAGAGAAGAAGGGGATGACAGAGGATGAGATGGTTGGATGGCATCACGGACTCAGTGGACATGAGTTTGAGTAAACCCGGGGGAGTTGGTGATGGACAGGGGTGCCTGGCGTGCTGCAGTCCTTGGGGGTCGCAAAGAGTCGGACACGACTGAGCGACTGAACGGAGCTGAAGCTGCTTCTCACAGCCCAGGTGATTCTCCAAAGAGCACCAGGCCCTTCGCGTTTCCAGGCTCTGGGAGCGCTTGCCCGTTGCAGGCTCTACTGGAAGAGGCTGCCTGAGCTTTATTTATCTATTTACAGAGGCTGCCTGAGCTTTAACAAGGCCCTCCCCTCCCTGCCCTCCCCCAAGCCCTCAAGCCTGGGGCTCCGAGGCTCGGCCTACAGAGCCGAGAGTTAGCCGGACGGCGCAGACTCTAACAGGTGCTATGCGGCCCGAGGCCTGCAGGGGGCGGCAGAATCGATGAGAACCGCAGAGGACGAGGCCACGCGGCTCACCAAGATGCTTTCCAAGCCTTAGTCTCCTCCGCCCTATACCTGATGTAGAAATGGATACCAGTAAGGAACAATAAGCATTCATGGGCTGTAATAAATAGTTGTTATTAGCAACAGCCTATTTTCTTATCACACTTTAGTCCTAATCTAGCCACTCCTTTACCGGTTGCCTGAGTTCACCTCAATGAAGAGGTCAAGACCAACAATTCCCCTGATTGGACCGGGGATGGCCGTGGGAAGGGGAGGACCAGCCCCGCTTGGCGTGGCATCATGGGCACAGCCTGACTCACAGGTCTCACATCCAGCAAGCCCTTGGGCACATTTCTGCTGCAACGCTGATGGCTCCAGCGATAAGTCTTACTGTCTGTTTGTACTTCAACCTGGGCTGCTGAGCTGTAGGACACTGGGTACCAGACTCATCTGGTAACCCACACTCATCTTAGAAAGGGACAGAGGAAAAAAAGACTCCACAGATAAAGCTTTTCTTGTGTTAGTGACCAGGAGGCAGCAGATGTAGTGACAAGCGCGTGGGTTCATGATAAGATGCTTGAAATGAGCGGTGATATCATCACAGCTCCCCCCTCCCCCCACCCCATCCTGTGCTGGAGAACAGGCTGACTCAAGGAGATCTTGCTTCACAGACCTGCATGTTTTCATTTGTTTTTTAGATAGCTTACTGTACTGCACTCTGCCTAGACCATCAGGCTCCAGCAGGCCCACCGGACTCAGCCACTCGTCACCACAAGCCTGCAGGCGTGCGTTGCGCTGATGCTGGTGTTCACCTCATCACTCACCGGACTGGAATGAGCCACCAACGTGTGTCTGAAGTGATGTTGGCATCGTTTCTGTAAAAGCAAGTTGTCAGGATCTTTGCCGTTGAGGGTCACAGTTGTGGGGGTTGAGGGGGTTGGTTTCCAGTGCAGTTCTCTGAGTGCTGTGATAATGAGGGGCACGGGGCCACCCAGAACATCCCTGATCCCTGCTCGGACCAACATTGAAGGAAACACCTCTTGAAGGGTGAGTAGGCGACGGCCAGATGGAGAAAAGTCAGCAGGTATTTGGGGGTAAGAACAGCCAGGCCAGGGACCTCCCTGGGATTCCAGTGGTTAAAGCTTCACCTTCCAAATGCAGGGGGTGCAGGCTCGCTCCTTTGGAGTGGGGGCCGCTAAGATCCCACACATCTCAGATCCAAAATCACAAAACATGAAACAGAAACAGTGTTGTAACAAATTCAACAAAGACTTTAAGAAAATGTGCTGTGCTGTCCAGGTCACTTTAGTCGTGTTCAACTCTTTGCGACCCTGTGGACTGCAGCCCGCGAGGCTCCTCTGTCCATGGGATTCTCCAGGCAAGAATACTGGAAGGGGTTGCCATGCTCTTCTCCGGGGGATCTTCCCCACCCAGGGATCGAGCCCAGGTCTCTTATGCTTGCCTCATTGCCAAGTGGAGTCTTTACTACTAGCACCACAGATCCTAGTCCTCTGCCCAGGAAATGAACCTGGGCAGCCTGGGTAAGAAACAGGAATCCTAGTCACTAGTTTGTCGACGTCAAAAACATAAAAAATTCATTATATGTATATATGGTAACCCATATGGCTCTGTATTTGGGGTTCACTGCCAGAAGACCTCCAGGGACATGGCTTTTGCTGGTGGCGTTAAGGCCATGGATACATCTTGCTGGACACACTGGTCATGAAGGTGTTGAGCACACAGCGTCCATCAACGTTTATGTGAAAAACTGGAACATTCTCCTCCTCTGGGGGCGTGGGATGGAAGCAGAAATAATCACGGAGAACAAAGCAGAGGTGCTGGGCAATGGGTTAGAGGATATGGGATTTTTGCCTTGAAGTTGTTTTGTGGGAAAAGTTGGAAAGCTAACCTGACTCCTGTGAGGCCCCAAAAGTTTCAATGGCTTAGGATCTCTAACACTCACTTAGCTTCTGGAGGATTAAGACTTCAGTCCTGAACGTGACTTTTGGAAAGGTCACAGAATCCAGTTTCTTCTGGCTTGTTCAGAAGTGATAGAGTTTGTGTTGGCCTCAGACAGAAACTAAATTCCTAAGCTGGGGGAGTGAGGCGGGGAGCAGGGTGCTTAGGCAGGATTAGTCCTCCTCTGAGTCTCAACCTCAGCAACCCAGTGTTTCCTTAACTGATCAGAACAAAGAGGGCTCTGAAATCTTGCACCCTCAGCCCTGCTTTCCCTCCTGCCGAACCTTCTGAGAAATAGCTCCCTGCCCTCTGTGGATTGGTGCTACTTACTCATTAGATCCAGTGGCCAGTGACCAGCTTACTGTCTTCCTTTCAAGAAAGTCCTTTCCCCATTCCTGCCAGAAATCAACAGAGAATTCATGAAAAATGGAATTGAGCCAGAAATATTGATGCTTGTTCTTTGGCCAAATGATGACATAAGAGCATGTTTTTTATTCTCAGAAGCTGTTTAACAGAATGTAGAAAAAGAAGTTTAAAAAGCATGAGGAAGGAGGTTTTGAGAATTGAGATTTTGCCTGAAGTGTTTACATTATGTACTGTTCTTCTGATTCATGTCCCCAGTGACCTTGCAGGGGCCAATGGAGTTTCTTCATGAATTTTGAGGAAAAGTTCTAATTATAATCAGTGCACTCCAGAGAGCCTTATGGCCAAAGTGAGCCATACCTGAGGGAATGTTATGAACAAAACCCATGAACTTCAAGTCCTCACTTTTTACTGATGCTGAAAACCCAGCCTCTGTGCACTGGTGTTGAATTAAATCTCAGAGTTTTAGGTGGAGTAGAAGAAAATAGCTTTATTGCTTTGTCAGGCAAAGGAGACACAGTGGGGTTCGTCCCCATCCAGGAGGATTTGGTGGGAATTTTCATAGCAATAGTGCAAGGCTTAGGTTTCAGGTAAGGATCAGAGTGTGTGTAGGGCCTGCACTCCCAGCCTCCATTGGTCTTCTGATGAGCTTGTGACTGCACTCCCAGCCTCCAGTGGTCTTCTGATGAGCTTGTCAAAGTGTGCTCAGCCATGACCTGACTCTTCAGGAATACTGGAGTGGGTAGCCATTTCCTTCTCCAAGGGAACTTCCTGACCCAGGGATCGAGCCCCTGGTCTCCTGCATTGCAGGCAGACTCTTTACCATCTGAGCCACCAGGGAAGACTTCTGGTTCCTTTAATCTGGCATCAGGTAGTCTCTGGAATGAAGACTGCTGGCATCTTTCATCTGTTGGGAGCTTTAGTTCTATAGAGGGCTTAAACTGTTCTGTGTACCCTTGAGATGGAGCCAGGACCCTGCCCTGAGGCTGCACTACTGTTCCTCAGATGCTCCTCCCTGTGCCTGCATCCCCTCCCTTCCCTGGTGAGCAACTGTTAGGATCTGCTCTTCGGAGCTCAGGCAAGTCCATGGAGGCTGGAGTCTGTTCCCTACAAAGAAGAAGCAGGGGGAACACAGAAACTCTTCCGTGCCCAGGATTCCCACAGGGTCATGTTAGGTTTCCTTACCAAGGAAATGTGGGAGGAGACAGTAAAGGAGGCAGAAGACAGTAACCAGAATAAGGAGCCATCTTCAAGGGTTCCTCCTTCAATGGAGCCAAAGCTCTGTTAAATAGCACCTTCCTTTGCTCTGTAAATCTGAAGTCAGAAGTTTCCTTTCAGGGACTTAGCTGGCGGTCCAGTGGTTAGGACATTGTGCTTCCACTGCAGGGGGCTCGGGCTCCCTCCCTGTTTGGGGAATGTGTGAGGTGTGGCAAGCACACACACACACCAACTCCTCTGAGATCTGCTTTCCTCTCTTTCATACCCCTTTAACTAGTCTAAAGCTGCTGTGTTCCTGATGGTATTTGGTCTAAGGCTGCCAGTTTGGGGAAACCTTTGTACCTTATTGCTGATTTAGGCAACTCTGAGGATTACTGAGTGTTGGGTGGAGTGTTTGAAATGAGATTAAGCTATAGCAAAGCTAATTGTTGCTTCAGCTTGAATGGATGAGGGATGGGTCGACTTCAGGTGGGGAATCCGGGAGGGAATGTCCTGCCTTCCTTGCCCTCAGGAACTGCTTTTGAAACGTAAACATCATGGCTCCCTGCCTGAACTTGGAGACTGAGTTTGGAAATCGGTTGGTGAGTCTTCGGCATTATAGCAAAGACAGCTTCAGAGGTAAAGCAGTATCTTCTCACGAGATCACACAGCTACTGTCACAAGGGGCCTTTTGTTGCTGGAAGATCTATTTTCTGATGTGATGAGAGGTAAGTCTTCCTTTTCCACCTGGGAATGCCCTGGCTTGCAGCCCACCCTATATCTTGGTGCAAAATGCAATTGTAATAGGAAGAGAGACCCCCTACAGAGCCCAAGGATGGTCTTTGTCCAACATTTGGAAATGAATTGTTGGAGGAGACACACAAGCTGACAAAACAAGAGATCTTATTGGGAAGACGTGGCCTGGCGGAGAGCAGCAAGGTAGGGGAACCCTGGAGAACTGCTCTGCCACATGGCTCATGTTCTAGGGTTTTATGGTGATGAGATTAGTGTCCTGGTTGTTTTTGGCCAATCATTCTGACTCAGAATCCCTCTTGGTGGCACACGCATTGCTCAGCCAAGATGGATGCCAGTGAGAAGAATTCTGGGACATGGTCGGACATGTGGTATTTCCTTTTGACCTTTCCTGAACTCTTCCTGAGCTCTTCCTGAGCTCTTCCTGAACTCTTCCTGAGCTCTTCCTGAGCTCTTCCTGAACTCTTCCTGAGCTCTTCCTGAGCTCTTCCTGAACTCTTCCTGAGCTCTTCCTGAGCTCTTCCTGAACTCTTCCTGAGCTCTTCCTGAGCTCTTCCTGAACTCTTCCTGAGCTCTTCCTGAGCTCTTCCTGAACTCTTCCTGAGCTCTTCCTGAACTCTTCCTGAGCTCTTCCTGAACTCTTCCTGAGCTCTTCCTGAGCTCTTCCTGAACTCTTCCTGAGCTCTTCCAGTTAGTGGTGGCTGATTCGTTGCCTGTTCCTTCCCAGGACCTCCTGTTGTAAAACAACTCACGCAAATGGTTACTATGGTGCCTGGCCAGGGTAGGCAGTTTCCGTCAGAGTGCTTCCCCAACACCACTCCACTGCAAAAAGATGTATCTGTTAAGAGAAATAAAGATAATGCCTACAACAATACACAAGGCAGAGAGAACACCTCTTGGAAGGCATGCTTACTGACTATCTTTATATCATAATTTCATCAAACTGCATTTTTGTTCAAGTGGTCAGTTGGCTCCACGGCATCCTGGAGCACATTTGTCCTGGCCATTCCGAACATGTCATGAGGCCACATTTGCTATTTAGGTGTGTCCTTTGGATCAGGCAGGTGGCGGGCAGCATAGCTACTGTTCCCCGTGCCCAGCTACCCCACTTTGTGCTGTGAACTCTCATTTCTGAGTCTTTCTGGACAAGGGGTTTTCATAGAAGTTTCCAATTAGGTTGGGTCAGAGACACCTCTTAAAAATCAGTGTGACCCCCACATGTACCATTTGGTCCCACAATGTGCCCTCTAAGACAGTGATTCTCAAGCTTTGCTGCAACATGTAGGTACCTGGGAGTTTCTATAACTCCCAGTTGAATCAGATTCTCTTTGTTGCAGGAAGGGGGACCCCTTCCAGGCCTGAGAATGGGCTCTTGTCTAGCATTCAGAAATAAATTGTCCAAGGGGACATGTGTACTGATAAATAAGAGACTTTCTGGGAAGGGGCACTAGGTGGAGAGCAGGAGGGTAGGGAGCCCAGGAGAGCTGTTCTGCCCCGTGGCCTGCTGTCTTCGGCTTTATGGTGATGGGATTTGTTTCTGGTTTGTCTCTGGCTGATTCTTCTTACTCAGGGGCCTTCCTGGTGGTGCAGCCATCACTCAGCCAAGATGAATTCCAACCAGGATTCTGGGAGGTTGACGGGACCTATTTTTATTTTCATTACTCTAGGAGGTGGGTCATAGAGGATCTTCTTGTGATTTATGTCATAGAGTGTTCTGCCTATGTTTTCCTCTAAGAGTTTTATAGTTTCTGGTCTTATATTTAGGTCTTTAATCCATTTTGAGTTTATTTTTATGTGTGGTGTTAGGAAGTGTTCTGATTTCATTCTTTTACACTTAGCTGCCCAGTTTTCCTAACACCACTTAGTGAAGAGACTGTCTTTTTTCCATTGTATATTTTTGCTTCCTTTGTCAAAGATAAGGTACCCATAAGTGTGTGGATTTATCTCTGGGCTTTTTATCTTCCTCCAATGGTCTATATTTCTGTTTTTGTGCAAATACCATACTGTCTCGGTGACTGTAGCATCAGTCAGTTCAGTTCATTTCAGTTCAGTCGCTCAGTCATGTCCGACTCTTTGTGACCCCATGAACTGTAGCACGCCAGGCCTCCCTGTCTATCATCAACTCCCGGAGTTACTCAAACTCATGTCCATCGAGTCAGTGATGCCATCCAGTCCTCTCATCCTCTGTCGTCCCCTTCTCCTCCTGCCCCCAATCCCTCCCAGCATCAGAGTCTTTTCCAATGAGTTAACTCTTCACATGAGATGGCCAAAGTATTGGAGTTTCAGCTTCAGCATCGGTCCTTCCAATGAACAGTTCAGTTCAGTTCAGTCGCGCAGTCGTGTCCGACTCTTTGCAACCCCATGAATAGCAGTACGCCAGGCCTCCCTGTCCATCACCAACTCCCGGAGTTCACTCAGACTCACGTCCATTGAGTCTGTGATGCCATCCAGCCATCTCATCCTCGGTCACCCAGGCCTAATCTCCTTTAGGATAGACTGGTTGGATCTCCTTGCAGTCCAAGGGACTCTCAAGAGTCTTCTCCAACACCACAGTTCAAAAGCATCAATTCTTCTGTGCTCAGCTTTCTTCACAGTCCAACTCTCACATCCATACATGACCACAGGAAAAACCATAGCCTTGACTAGACGGACCTTTGTTGGCAAAGTAATGTCTCTGTTTTTGAATATGCTATCTAGGTTGGTCATAGTTGATTCCAAATGTCTATGGTGCTACTCTCAACATATATTGGTTGAAATAACTGAACAAACATGGATTTCTCTCACATTTGTAGGAATACAGTCAGTTCTTGACTCAAAGTTTTCCTTGTTCTGCCCATGTCCAAGTACGACCATGACAATATTCCATGAGTATTGATTTGGAGGTTACAAATAAATTTTAGTGAGTAGGCAAATTTGCAAAAACAGAATTCACAGGTAATAAAAATCCAGTGTGTTTCATAAGATAAAGTCCTAGAATCAGACTTGTTGGATAAAAGGACATGTACACTGTAAGTACTGATAGATACTGTCAAATTTCCACCACCCTTCATAGAAAGATACATTAATTTACTTTTCCATTACTGGTATGTGAATATGCTTGTCAACCCTAGATAAAATCATTGTTGTTGTTGTGGATATGGATTAATTTTTTTTTTATGGCCAAAATCACACAAGGGAACACAAAAATTGCAATTGACAAACTAGGAAGGAGGTGAGAGCTGTAAAACAAGGGGAAAGAGTGTCCAAAGTCTCCTAGAAGCTTCCTGGAATCTTGGATTTCCTTCCAGGGTCTTCCATGCCTGAGTGCCTCCTGGACCCCTTCCAGGAGTACCATAGGGCTCAGTTTGAAAACCAGCACTCTAGGCCAAGGGATCCCCTAGACAAGAAGGTTGTGATGTACAAGACTGCTTCCTGTGGTGACCTTAGCCTGAGTGGAAGCCTAGTCCTCCTCCAGCAGGGCTCCCTCAGTGGAGGAGACAACAGCTTGGATACAGAGTTATGCAGCGAGAGTACTAGCCAGGTGGCGCAGCTTCACACTTGCAGCTGGGACCTTCACTATCCGGGCTGCCCATGAAGGCAAACATGCCCTCCAGCTCTCCTCCTCCTGCGCAAAGTCAAAGAAGAAGCACATTCTTCAGGGTGCTGCCACGGAGAAGAAGCCAGCAGGGCAGAGGCTGCCCATGGGGCTGCTGCAGACCGTGTGGGAGGAACGGTTCTCCTGGACTGGCTCTCAGTCTCTGCTGGGTGAGGCTAAGGATGCTCTGGCTTGAAAGGGGAGCAGGAACCCCCTCCCCGGGTCTGGAAGCCTGGCCAGAGAGCCAGGATGTGGGCCTCTACCACCACCACCAGGGTGAACTCCTGCTCTCCTGCATCGTGTGTCCAGTCCCCAGTCTTCTCCTGGGAGACTCTGAGGGCACCAATTTTGAGCTGTTGAATTGCTCCTGCTTGAGCAGTGACATTGCTCCAACAGATCAAAGATGACCCTCTTCTGGACAGCTGACCCTTGGCCTTTGCACCTGGAGCTCAGAGGCTTGGGGAGTTGAGAGGCCCCAGCCAGGGCTTGGGGCTGGCTCCCAGAGGGATGGAAGCCACTTGGTCAGCAGAGCCACCTCGCCCTCCTCCCAGCTGCATCCGCCTGCGCTGGGCTCCTGGCAGCTGCTGCTCCGACCTCTCAGGG